>JADRCH010000143.1:1145198-1200342 GCA_019843965.1 Rhynchomys soricoides | reverse complement strand
AAGAAGAAGAAGAAGAAGAAGAAGAAGAAGAAGAAGAAGAAGAAGAAGAAGAAGAAACAACAAGGTTTTCTCAATTGTGTGGTATTTCAGTAAATTGATTAGTTGATCATGGGTGTTTTCATGTTTTTGTTTTTGAGATTATAGTATAATTACAGCATTCATCTATCCCCTTTCTGTCTTCCAAACCATCCCGTATAATCTTCCCCACTGTCCTTTACATTCATGACGTATTTTACGCTGTTATTACATGCATATACGTATATACATATATACTCCCCCATAAAACCTTCCAACTCATACGATGTTACCTGCATGCATATTTTCGTGGGCACTGTAATTGAGATGGTGCTCTCTCCCCTGGAGAAGACCACATCACCACTCCCAGATTTCCTCAGAAGTGTATTGTTTTTTGTGTAGGCTTGAGGCCTTCTGGATCTTTTCTTGTCCATTTTTGATAGGTCGATTGGTGTCCTCCTGGTTCAGCTCATGTGTGGGCAGTCACATTAGTGAGACTTTATGGGTGCAGCTTCTGATATTACTAGGGACATAATCCTACAGCAAAGTCAATGATCTTCGGGATCTAGAAATCTTTCTGCCCCTCTTCCACAATATGCCCAAGCCTTGTCTGTGGAAGTGTTTCATAGACGTACCCATTAAGAGCAGACTCACAGCTTTGAATTCTGATGTGTGGTGGTTTTCTGCAGGCGTGTCTGTTGTGAAAATTTCTTGATGGAAGTGAAGCCACACTCATTTCTGGGTAGATAAGACAAATATTCTAAACTATTTTTAGTGATTATGCTAGTGTAATAAATTAGTGGTGGTAGATGCTCCTATAACAAAGATAATGTCACAAGCACTGAGTACTTAGCTAGGTTTTCAGTATCGGGCACGGTTTTCTCTTGTTGAGTGAGTTTTATGGAGAAAACACTGCCATGGCTAAGATATATGTAATAAGTGGTAAGAAACAAAGTGGATGGAGTATATGAAAGGGTTTGGAGGGAGGAAAGGGAAGGGAGAAAGGTAGTTATAATTTTAAAACTAAAATTAGTGAAACAACAAAAAGTGCATCACCCCGCAAGCTTTAATATTTCAACATTCAATCTAAGGAACTTAATTAATCCATTGCTTTTGAATTCAGCCTCACTTAAATTTTCAGGACACAAGCAAATCATACACAAAATCTGTGTCAGAATGTATCACAAATGCTTTCTAGTCCAATTCCTAATACAGTTCTTGCTTCTTTCTTAGTACTGTGGAGCAGTCTTTACCACTTATATTTCTGTGAGGATTCCATCACTCGGAACACTGACTAGAATGACCCATAAGTTCTGTTTATAGCAGTTTATGGCTGTAGTCTGCCACAACCTTAATCATTTCCAAATTTCTGCCCAAAGTCTAAGAACTGCTTAGTCAAGTTTAGTCTCAAGTATAACATTGCTTTTTTATATCAGCTACTTTTGCAATGTTGTGATAAAATACTCAACAAAAAACACAAGTAATTTCTTTCCATTAATTATGGCAAAGAAAGCATAGCTGAGTAGCTCATTTTGTGGCATAAGGAGGATGTGGCAGAGATTCTTTTTATGACAGCAGACAAGAAGCAGAGAGTGATGGAGGAGCCAAATGCCAGGGTCAGCCTTCTAAGCCCATCATGACCACTCAATAGCAAACATTGATTACATAAATCTAGAAATAATTATGCAGAGTCAAAAACTAAATGTGTCTAGTGACCACCAGAAATCTTTGAAGACTACTGATATATTTCTATTACTAGCTAAACTGACAAAAGACACTATAGATATTTTATGTTAACTTTAAAAACAAACTACTCTAAGATTGCACATCACAATTTTGTGTTTTATTTTAATTTATTTTTACTTTAAAACATCCTTTGGTTCATTTTTTCACCAGGAAAAAAAAAGGGAAGGTAATGTTCCTCAAACACCTTCTCAACAAAGCTCTTTGTTTCTGAATTTACTTTACATAGCTTACTGAGAGATTTCCTAGGGAAAAGTTGATTTTTAAAAAATACCTGGAGTAGACTGGTTATGTAACAAAGGACAATGCAATGAGGTTGTGACAAAGGTGAATGCAAGTTGTGAGTGATGAGTAACTGTAAGACTAAAATGAGAAGGTAGAGCTTGTGGTCAAACTATGGGAAAGATTACAGGATCTCATAAGTAAAACACTATGTGCTGTCTGACACAATGCCCTCACACTATAATTTGCACTCTGTAAATGCCTGTGAACACTTTGAGAGGATTTCTGATTTTGTATTAGTGTTGTCCTAGAACTAACTAGAATAGATAAGAGAATTTATCACATTAGGATCACATCTTCATTATATTTTTAATCATCACACAGCAATCTTATTTATTGACAAATTAAATGTTATGTATAATATAATTTTGAAATATGTTTGCCTAGTGGAACTTTTAAGTCAAACTAACATAAAGATTATTTACATACTTCTTTGAAGTAAGAATACTTAAGATCTATTCTCCTGGGAATTATACAGATAGATAATGACTGTTATTAATCATGGTCTCATGTATATAATAAATATCCTGAATTTATTTCTATTAACAGAATTTTAAAATATTTTGATCAAACTATCTTTTTATTTTCAACTTTTTCAAGGCAATTACCATTTTTGCTCCCTATTTTTATAGCTTTTTAACATCTTATATATATGTAATATATATGATATACAATATCCAATATTTATAACCTTATCTTTCATCTATTATCTACCATCTCTCTATATCTACCTATCATCTATCTATCTCTCTATCTATCTAATCTCTCCTGTCTTTATTTACCTATCTTTATATCATATATCTACCTTCTCTTTATTTATCAATTATCAATCTTCATCAATCTATCATATCTATCTCATCTATTTATCTCTCTCATCTGTAAAATCATCTATCCATCTATCACCTATATCATCTATTTATCTATCTATCCATCCATCTATCTATCTATCTACTCTCTCAAATCATGTGATATTCAAATTCTTGTGCCAGACATATTTTACTTAGCAAAATATCTAACTACATTATTACAAATTTCAGAATTTCCTTCTTTTGTGTATACCTACTATATTTTCTTTATCAAACCATCAGTTGATTGACAATTAGGTCTTTTTTTTTTTAATTTGGTAATGAATGCTGTAGTAATCATGAGGATGCAGATGCTTCTTCACACTGATTTCTTTTTTTTTATTGAGGCGGTTATCTAGGTTTTCATCTCTTTGAATACATATTATTTTTTCCTCTTTGAAAACATAATATAATTTCCTATAGAAGTGAGGCAATGACTCTCTGTTTATAATTTTCATTGGCAAAAGTAATGCCCAAATAAATTATGTAATCAATCCTGGGCCAAAACCATATATACTTTCAAGTGGTACTAAGGAAAAAGAATTTAATAATATTCACATTCTAAATATCCTACTCTTTCCACTATCACAATCTATTTCATCACATCAATTTACTATTTTGTATTGCCTCATGCAAAAAGGCTAACATTAATCTACACAACTACTGTAAAAGATCTTAAAACGATCCATGTTTTCTTCCATATAATTTGAAAACTATCTTTCCTTAGGATACTATTAAAAAAGAAAGAACTATTTGTGCCTCCTTTTGGTTTGTGGATAGCTGAAGAGAACCACCCAGTGATTTACGGTGGTATTCTGGGCAAGAAGCATATTATAATCATTTTACAAGTTAGTGGTCATAATATGTATAGAACAAAGATTTGTTTAGTTCCCAAAATAACTATCATATTTGTTCATATGTTTAAACTGGCAGAGAGCACCCAGCCATCTATACATGCTTCATGTAGTTTTTCATCTGTTTCTGAGGTGTAGAGTTTAAAAGTCCAGAAAATTTAAAGCAGGATCACCACAAAGCTATTATATGGTAAATTGTGGAAAATTTAGGCTTTTAAAGGAAAGTCTGTGACTATCCAATTCAGAGAGGAAAAGATGAGGTATGATTTATTAACTTTACTTAAGTATGGAATTAATTTTTTCAGTAAAAGTATCATCTGTTTTCCAACCACAGTATAGAAAGAATTATTGGAAGGCTTTCATGCTTAAGAGAGCCAAAAAGAATTTCCTTACTGTGGAAAAGGTTGGGTATTAAAGCTGTTAGTCATTCAAATCCATGGCATCCCTCCTTACATTCCTTTAAGATAAGGCTAGAGTTTGGCTTCTGAGTACCATAAGTTTTTAGGAGATACATGTCCATTGCATTCAATGTCCTTATTGTAAAGACTTTAAGAGTTTAAGTGTCTCATGAATAGCAAAACTCAGCTTAACACATATATCTGGTTTATACAAAAGTGCCTTCTTGAATCAAACACTGTGTACTTTCTCAGTCTTCTCTAATGTTTACATATATCAATGGAGAATTAAACTAATTCAGAATAGCCACTACTAGTAATGTTATGTCTTTGAATACTGTTTCTTAAAAATAGATGACTCATTTTGGGCCAACTGGTAAAGTGTCCCGTGCCTTTTTTGGAGCCTCCCCTGGCAGAGCACACTGTCTTCTCTAGGTCCACTTACAGCTAAGTTTCATCTTCTTTAAATAATTCATTTATAACAAACTTACATAGACCAAAAAAAAAAAAAATCAATTTCCTGAACTTCTCTTTGAGACAGGATATTTTGCCTAAAAAAATTATTTCTAAGTAAAGAGTATGCTGAATAAAATTTGGTCAGAGCACTAATATAAAAATAGCATAGAGTCTGGAAATGATTTAAACTTCTACCACAGAACCAGGAGGCCAGAGAAATGGCAAGTTTTACTGCAAGGGAAGAGAATGTTTTGCCTTATATGTAAAATTATAACTATTTTGTGGCCATAATAATAATTCTTTTTAAAAGAATTCCAAGTTTACGAATCATAATTCTGACTAAAACAGAAGACCATAGCAGTGATGTGTTTTTTAAAAAAAATACTTTGTAAAAAAACTGTGTCTCAAAGAGTGTGGAAAAAATATAACTGGAATTTGATTATTACTGGTGGATAAATACAAAATAACACATTTTGATGTCAGATTTGAATATGGAGATACAGAAAACTCCAGTATTAGATAGTTATCGCTGCCTTAAATAGTCAACAACAACAACAAAACACTTAGAAAGAAACTTAGGTTCAGATGTATTTTTATAAATGAGTAGAATAGATTAAAACCATAGTGTTACAAAACCACCAAAGCTATCTATAATGGTAATAATGCTGTGGTGCTACTTCAGCTAGCCAACTTGATTGGATAAAGTTATTTTCTTGGTGGACCAGATGACTTTCAGTAAAATACTCTTTCTACAGAAGCATTTTGGCAAATATAACAAGACATTCTACTTTATTCTTAGTCCCTTAAATGGAGATGCTCTATGAATTATGTTTCTAGAAACATAAACAAAACAAAACAAAACAAAACTTTCATTGTTCTCTTCAGTTAATATTCTGGGCCCATAGCTTTATGGCATGATTATTTTATTTGGGAGCTAGAGAGAGCTCAGAGTTTAAGAATACTGCCTGACAAACGTCCATAACTCCAATACCAGGAAACTCGATTCCCTCTTTGATCTCCAAGAGCATTACATACATTCAAGTAAGCAAAGTGTTTATGCACACAAAAATAAAAATAAATAAATCTTTTAAAAATTTATTAATTTTTTTTGAGATACGGAGGAATATTTCTCCAGCTCTCAGCATTTCTTAGTGGCCTTTAGTTCTTTGTCTGAGGTTGAGGCCTTGAGGGGTTTCCCCCTTCCGTGTTAATATGTTTGGTCCATTCTTGTTCAGGCAGCCATGTTGCTGAGATTTCATGGTGTAGATTCTGTGATGTTTTTAGGAGACAAAAATCTCATAGCTTATTTCCTGGCTCTCTGGCTCTGCTGATCTTTCTGCCCCTCTCTTCTGCTATGATTCCTTGATTCTTAAGTTCATGTATACAGATGTAGATGGGGCCAAACACCACACTGTCATGTGCTCTCTGCATTTTGATTAGTTGTAGGTTGTTTTGTATTGGTCTTTATCTACTGCAAGGAGATATTTCCTTAATTCAGGGTGTAACAGCCTGTTGTTAGTCCTGAAATTATATACATACAAGTAACATTATGCAGAATGAGCAGGTGTATTTATATATTTAGGGTGTATGAAATGGGTTAGCAAAAACAAGGGAAAGAAAAATTGTAATTATACTTTAATTTAAAAATAAAATAAAAATAGTTTATTTTATTACTATTTTGTTATCATCACTATTATTATTTGTATGTGTGTGTGTGTGTGTGTGTGTGTGTGTGTGTGACAAGGAGAGGGGAGGATCTGACAGTATCTTTATTTTTTCTCTGTAACTTACATTTGGTACTACTAAACCTTGCTTTTTCATCTGGAAGCCTGTATGGGAATGCCTTTAAAGGATGAATTAGTCCTAAATTATTATTTAAGGAATTAGCATTTGAAAATTGCTGTTTTAAAATTTTTATTTTCAAGTTAATCTTTGCAGATTTAGTTCATGACAAATTCAAGTTAAAGCATCAAATTCCTAAAAGGAATACTGGTAAAACACTAGTAGAAAATTAGTATTTATACTTCTACTGAGTCATTGACTAAGATGTGTATGATCTTGGTTCTTATTTTCAGTGACTGTGCTTTGGAAATGTCTTACTTCCATCATTCCTTGACTTTGGAAGCACTTACCTCTTCTCACTCTGCCTTTTCCTCTGTTTAGTCTGTTGCTATAGCAGAGTGTGCTTCTTAACACTTGGCTGGAAGCTCAGACCTCTGCAATGAGTGATAGACATGACAGCTTTGCCCCAGCCACTGGCCAATGTAAAGACCAATGTCAATGAATGGGATGGTCATTATAGTCTCCCCCAACTCCTGTGTAAGTGGGAGCTGCATGCTTTCCAAGCTGAAAGAAAAGGAAATCTGAGCCAGTTCATAAAGCCAAATATTTAAGTTACGAACTCTTAGTAATGAAACCAAGACCTAGCTGGCTGTCGAATGATTCAAGTGTACTATGTGATGGGGGAGAGGAACTTTTATTCATATTTCTCTTGACGAATTGCCAAGTCTCTTCTGACTGACTGACTAACCAAATGTCAAATATCCTTTGGAGGATTTCTTGATGTTTTCGGTCAATCTGTAAAGCTCATTACTTTTCTAACAGTCTTTCCAGACATTTTTTTGTGGTTGCTTTTCTCTTATTTTCTTTATGGTTTTCAGGAATGTTCTTTACCTAAGACATTATTGCAATGCATTTATGCATTTGTGTAGTGATTAAAGACATTTTGCATGAAATATAATTTCAATTAAACATATGTAACGCTTAATGTTTTTACCCCTAATTCTTATTAATACATACACACTTAAGTAGAAATTAATATGCTGAATGAATTCCATGTGATTTATACTAAAAATGTGTTTTATTCTCAGTACCTTTTTAGAGAAAACTTTGAGTGAAGTGTCAGATTTCAGGAACTCAATGGATTTTTAAAAATAATTGCAAAACTCATTATAACTAAGTAAAGTATATGTGTTATTTTATATACCAATATATGAATGTCTCATTTGTGTCTGACCTGAATTCTTGTTTCTTCAATATTATATTCTAGTTATCACAGACACAAAGATGTCTGCTGTATTGCTGAAGGCTTCATAGAAGAATATCAAAGTTTGTAAGTGACCCAGGTCTCATGATTTTTTTCTTATGTAACCCGAATTCCCACTTCTGTAATGTAATTTTCCCTTTTAGATTCTAAAGAGAGACTCTATGCTCTTCATCTTGTTCTGTTTTGTCTTGGCCAAATGCCATTGGCAGAACCATCTCCTCTGACCTTTACCACCCAAGTCTCATCTTAAAAAGTCCCTCTTTATTTTTGTCTGCTGTAGGGCAGAGTGCACAGCAGTGGTTTCTTTGTTTACCTCAGCCTCATTGAATACATCATTTGTTTCTCTCTACATTTAGCTCCCAATCTTCAACTCAGTGGTTTTCATTTAAAATCACCATGATTTTAAGTTCTGAGCTACTTTAGAGAGTCGGAAGGTACTAATAAACATTACTACCTACCTTTGATACAGCCCCAGAGATCCTCTTTGTTTTAGAGACTGAATCCTGAAGTCACTGGGCTATCCACAGGCTGAGTGGCTAACCAGATTAAGACTCTTCTGGCCACAGTCCTTCTGGGATACCTTGAAGGTACCATCTTGCCATAGGTTTTAAATAGATGCTTATGGGCAGCCTGATGAGGAGGTATGATTCTCATGAAAGTAACCATTAAATGATATGTATGTGTATTGTTTGGAGACTCCATAAATTTTAAGAATTACCTAGAGTAAAGTTTTAAAGCATGATAATATTTTGTGAACTAATGGTCTTATAATGTTTATGGAAAAAGTAAAATAAAATTAAAGAAATACCTTTGTTCCTCCACGTACTTTTATGTTTTATGCAGGCTATGTCTGATAATCTTTTATGCCCTCTTTTGTTTTCTGTGTGGATTTTCTTGTAGCAACTGGAACTTAAACTAAGTCATCAAGCTCTCAAGACCCTTATGTATTCTTCTCAGAAGACAATCACTGGCTTGCAAAATTGGTTGATGTTTTTACCCAATAAAGATCTTAATATCGTTTCTAGGAAATGCTGTTAGCAGTTGAGCAAGTCTGGTTTTCTTTGTCACGTATCTTAAGCTCCATGTGGTCACTTATTACCTAATGGGTAAATCTTATGTTAGACTGTAACTCCTTCTGTCACCATGACAAATTATGAGATCATTTGCCAAATACAAGGGTGTAAAATCTGTGTTTCTTCTATATCTTTTCATTTCATTTTGTTATTATAATCAGAGAAGAAAAACAAAGACAAGGAATAAAAACAAATAAGGGAAATACTATTTCCTAAACTTTGAAAAAGGATGAAGTCTGAAACTTAGTTTAAATTGTGGACAAATCCATTAGAGTTGAGGCTTCTGTGGAAAATCCATGGTATATGGTTACTGTAAGAATTAAAATATTCATCAGCCAGGGCTACACAGAGAAACTTTGCCTAAGAAAAATAAAAGAATTAAAATATTCATATCGTTAGCAAAAGCCAAAGAGGATTAAATTATGTATGAACATTTCTACATGATTTTGTAACTTAGAGTTCTTAGGATGGGATCATACTAGTTTGTTTTATGATGCTTTGGCAAACACTATGGGCAAGAGCAACTAAGAGACAAATGGCTTTTTTTTTTTTTTGTCATACACATCCAGGTAACAAACACCCCATCATCCTATTACTGAGGGAAGCCAGGGGAGACACTCCAGCAGGGAAGGAACTTGAAGCAGAAACCATGGAAGAATGCTGCTTAATGGTTTGTTCTCAGTTTCTTTCAGCTATCTCTCTTATGCAGACCAAGTCTTTCTTCCCAGGAGTGGCACTACCCACAGTGAGATCCAAGATTACCCCTTCTCTCAGAACCCTTCTCCAAGTCCTCAGCACTGCACTCCTATAATCCTAGCACCCCAGTGAAGAATTCCTGGGGGCATATGGCCAGCTAGCTTGACACAGGTCACAAGGAATAAAGATCCTATCTCAAAGGAGGTGGAAGAGGAGAGAAGACACCAGAGGTTGTCCTCTGATCTCCACATACACATATGGACTCACTCAACCACTCACTCACCTGTTTTTAAACACATTCACATTATAGTAAAAAAGACAAAAGGGAAGAAACAAAAAGAAAAATGGAAAACTTTCATATGCACAGAAATCAAGAACACAGGCCATCTTTCATTCTGAGTGTATATCCTCTAGATATATGTGAGCTGAGATCTGTGCATGCCATTAACTGCAGCACTGTTCATAATAGAAAAACTAGTGACCATCTTAAATTTCCCCACATAATACACTGTTTAAATACATCTTTGTATTCTCCAAAGAGAATACCATGCAGGTATAGAATTTTTGATGACTTTAAAATCACGCAAGTTAGCCAGCATGCTCACCAGGTAACAGTAGGGCACAGTTAGCATGCAGCCTGGAGAAACTGCTTAATTCTTCAAGGTCAGATGCTCAACTGAGAGATCTGGAAGACAATTGAGCAGAATCTCCCATGCTTGGTTTCTCCTTTGAAATTCACCCTTCAGTGTCTTAGAGAGAAGAGAGAGCCCTTAAGTATTTACTGGTAGCTGTTCTTTTTTGTTTTTTCCACGAAGAATACAGCATAGGGGTAAGATGGGCAGGGCAAGCCCATGCCATCACATCTTTTTCTAACATTTTGTTCTCCAAACCCACTTGAAGTGCTATGAAAGGACAGATATCACAGCTCATTGAGCACATTCCTTTCCATAAGGTTCCTCTGGAGGGTCTGCTTGCCTGCAGTGATAAATTTACAAACCTCATGTTTCCTGCTGAACGCTTTAGATTGGAAAACTTCACTGAGCCCAGTCTTCATTGACTATTCAGCACCAGGCCTGGGCCTGGGGGAATTTATAGTAAAAAATGTGAAAGAAGAAACCAAGCATGGGGGATTCTGCTTGATTGACTTCTGACCTTGAAGAAATAAGCAGTTTCTCCATGGTTCCTTGCTATGTGCAACTTTATAGTAAGCACCTAACGTATGGATGCACTGGTAGGGTGACCATTCCCAGAACAGTTAGAACCAAATGCCACTTGATGGTTGCCATTCTACCCTGGGTGAGTTTGCATCTCATGCAGTTTCCATTTGCATTTCCCTGATGGCTGAGGCTCTTAAACAGTCAGTGGTCATTTCTACATCTAATTTGCCGACTTTAATGTTTTTGAAGTTTGGGGTGTTTACTTTTTTTGAATTATTTGTATGTTTAAAACATACAATATTAATCTTCCCTCAGATAAAAGGATGTTTTCCCATTTGGAAGCTGTTTGTTTCATCACTCAATTGTATCCTTTGTGTGTGTGTGTGTGTGTGTGTGTGTAGAAACATCTTAATTTCATGTGATTTCATTTGTTAATTCTTGCCATTATTTCCTGGACTGCAGGAGATTTTGCATGTGCCTGTATCTTGAGGGTTTTTTTGTAAGCCATCTCAGAGTTTCTGGCCATGTAGTAGGGCCTTCCACTCTCCTTGTATTTTTAAGTTATGCAGCTCCAGATTGTGCTGAAGAGACACAGGGAGCCTGCCTCTGCACTTCCCTGCCATGCAGGGCTAGGGAAGTTAATGTCCCCCCAACCCCCTTCATAGGCATCTCTGGCCTTTGGAGAAGGCCCAGCCTGGCACCGAAATATTGCAATTCCCCCTTTCCCCTTTCATGGTAGCGCTCCCTGCCCCCTGATAACCCCCTATCAATGGAGGGAAGATGCCAGACTTGGGGATAGACAGAAAGCACCATACCCAAGCCCCAGAGTTGCCAAGATCAACACTCTCCTTAATTAATATCCAGCGCTTCCCTAGTGCAGATGACTCCTGCCCTTGAAGGAAGCAGGGACTGATATCCTTGAAATAATAGAAAGCCCACTCTCGGACAAAGGAGGGGGGCAATTAAGTGTTCCCAGACAGCTGTGGCCAGGTTGAAAAAATACACTGGCTTCTGATAATGCAATAAGTTATTTTTCCCAGGTCAGGAAGATCCCTCTCCAGCTGCATGGTTCTGCCCCTGCTGTCTGAACAAATGTTATCAGGTTTGAAGGATGGCACTCCCATTATCACCTCCTACAGTTCAAAGATCCCAGCTTAATGCATATGCACATATATATACTCCAAGCACCTGGGTGTGAGCATCCCATTCCTGATCTGCTAATCTGCGCAGTGGGGAAGGCTTGAGATCTGAGTCTGACTCATGTAATAAAGACTCTCTTTGTTTTTGCATCAGACTTGTAATTCCTGGCGTTCTTCTGGGGTTTCTGAGAACTGGGCATAAAGGTGCCTCATTCTTTCTACCATTAGATTACTCACCTTTCAAGTGCTTTCATGCAGTCCTTAATAAAATAGTCCTGACCGGGCAGTGGTGGCGCACGCCTTTAGTCCCAGCACTTGGGAGGCAGAGGCAGGCAGATTTCTGAGTTCGAGGCCAGCCTGGTCTACAGAGTGAGTTCCAAGGCTACACAGAGAAACCCTGTCTCGAAAAACCAAAATAAATAAATAAATAAATAAATAAATAAATAAATAAGTAAAATAAAAAAATAAAATAGTCCTGATGACTGTCATCTCAAGGGATTTTTCTTCCATTTTACTTTTGCAACATGTTTTTGATTCATTTTAATTCTTACATCATTTTGACTAACATGACTAACATGAGAGAAATTTTCACATCTGCTTTACCCTTTTTTATAAGTTCCACAAGGGGCTTATTTTAATTGTAGATAGAGTCTAGTGTTAGAGCCAACATAAGGTAAGAATTAGTACCTATTGGTCAAATTGAATAAATGATGGAAATATTTTATCATGAATAATCCTTTTATTTTTATGAGAATATTAGCATTTGAAAGCAGCTATTCAAATACCAGTGGACTTGAGAGGAGCAACAGCCACCATGTCTGCTACATTACAACTTTGCTTGTGCTTAAAACTTAAGTTTATCTTAATTGAGGAAATTCAACATTTTTTGGAAATATTTTATGAAAAATAAAAACACTGAACAGCAATCAGCAGCCAGTTCTGGGGTATGAACTCAAACCTAACTAGTGAGCACCTTTCAGAATGCTTCCTGAGAAACATGTTCTAGGAAAAGAACATTGGAAGCAAGCATTGATGTCTTGTTACAATGGATTCTTAACTTAATGGATAGTTTGCTTTCAAGTTATCACTAAGAGATTGAATCATCAAATGTATTAAATTTACTCTTCCAATGTGCCAGTTTTATCATGTGTAAAGACCCACAAGAATTTTAACAGAGAAGTGACTTTCGGAGAAATAAGTGAAGGTTCTTTCCATAATCAAATATTCAAGTGCAAGACTCTTAGAAAGAAAGAAAGAACAATAATAACAATCACTGCATACATCTGAAAACAGAAAAATTCTACTTGGTGAGGTTTTCAGACAATTTTAATTATGCATCAAAATTTAGACCATGCTGAAAATACAGCCCAGGGACTCTAAATGTGTGTTGGGTTTTGACATGTGGAAATTGGAGTGAAAGATATGAGTTGAATAATAATCTGAAAAAGGCGGAAATGCAGCATGTGTGTATCAGGAAGGCATGGAATTGGAGAGTGCAACCTGAGGCCTGAATGACATAATTTGAGGGTACAGTTCACAAGTGATGTTCACAGAACACTTCATGAGTCTCTTTTAGTATCAAGAACTTGGTGGAGATTGTTGGCTTTAATCTTCACAGCTGCTGTGGAGATAGGGAAAGTAGATTATTTTTATAGATGAGAAAAATGTATCTAAGGGATACATGAAAAATTGACCAAAATCACAGGTTTATTAGCAAGTAGGAAGAACAGATTTTGGACAAGGGGAGTCTGACTCCAGAGTCAGCTAACCTTTATGTCATGGTGCCATGATGATGATAGTTGAAATGTTTCTTATGAGTGAGACTCCTCACTCCATCAAGTCCCCTGCATTCTTCATTTATCTGTGACCACCTCTTAGCATATGGCAATAATTCCCTTAGCTGCCTCATACCATAGATTTATCATATTCAAATTCACCCTACACCCATTCCTTTTTGAAATACAGATAGGATCATATCAATTCTTTGTTAAAATAGTATTGGATTGTCTTTGAGGCCTGACACCTGTCTTAATTGTACTATATACTGTCCAGAGGCTGCACTTTTCACTCTGTTATATATTGTCCAGGGCTCTCTTAAACTAACTCTCCAAGCAACTATCAACTGCTCCTTGGTAAGCTGGGAGACTTGTGTTCATCTCTTTTCTCTGTGCTGTGATTTCATCTCGTTTGAGCTTGTCCAGGTCTTGTGCATGCTGTCACCACCACCATGAGTTCATGTGTGGACCTGCTGTGCTGTCTCTAGAAAACACTGTGCCCTTGTAATCTTCTCCACTTCTGGCTTTACAGTTTTCTATACATTTTTTTTCATTGTGATCTTTGAATTTTATAGGAGGGGATGTGATGTAGGTATACCATTTTAGCCTGAACATTTGACTTACTCTTTGTGCCTTAGCCCTGCCTTCTACGGAAAATAGAAGCTTTTCTGATGAAGGTTGAGAGCTGCATAAAAGGTATTGTGATAAATCACCAGAAGTCAGTTTGGTACCATGTCCATTTAGAAGGATAATAGTAGTAGGTTCCCTTGGAGGGCCCATGACGAATATACCACAGGTTCCTGGCTTTCATCTTGTGGTGTAGGCTTTAAATATGGTCAGAAAATGGTTAGTTCCGTGATGGTCATGCTACTATTGCATCTACTAGGTAGTAATGGCTAGAACAGTCATTGTAATACATAGTGTTCATACCTGGCTCTGAATGATGATTGTTTTCTCCTCCAGTAGCACACATAGCTTTTTCCAGTACTATGGAAGGTAGTTAGGAAAGATGAAGCTTCAGATCAGTACCAGCTTGATTTCCTGTTCTATGACTCAAATATGTAGTGTCTCCAACAACAGGGTCTTACCATCAAATTCTGGAAGGTAGCCAATAGTTCTGGCAGTAGCTATACTATTTAGGGGTCTGTGGGAATTCACTGACCATACATTCCAAAGAAGGTAACCCACTTCTGGCACCAAAGTTTAATTAGCCTGTAGTATCTAGCAGGAGCATTTACATCTCATTATTAGGCAACTCAAACTTTTAAACAAGGAAAACTCAATTCTGGTGGTTTTTAGAAAGATCTGTGGCAGTTTACTGTGTCATTTTTGGCCATTTCTTTCACTGTGAATCATTTTGGATGATTAGAACATCACCACAATTATATGCAAATATTGATAAGTGAAGGAACTTTAGAAAACCCTGGGGGATTAGCACTTATACCACATAATCTCTTCTACATTTTATCTCCATTTCACTCTTTCTGTTTCATTCTGATCATATTTCTTATTGATATTTAAAGGGTATTCTTCTAATTTTCATACTACAATTATTATAATTCTTAATTCACAACTACTAGTTACTGTTACAAGATCAGTTTGGAGGCTTTCTCATCTAAAATGCTTGTAATATGCACAACAACCAGATGACAGCAGCACTTCCATTCAGCACATGGTAGTGCAGACTTCCCACTTCCACACTGAGTA
This sequence comes from Rhynchomys soricoides, assembly GCA_019843965.1. Classification (NCBI taxonomy): domain Eukaryota; kingdom Metazoa; phylum Chordata; class Mammalia; order Rodentia; family Muridae; genus Rhynchomys; species Rhynchomys soricoides. The sequence goes on along the minus strand of JADRCH010000143.1, from coordinate 1,185,159 downwards.
GGTTTTTGGTTACACAGTCCTATTGTCTTTATCACACACAAATTGAGAGATTCAAGTCATGATTCCTTATGGGTCTTTGATTAAAATATGAAACTGATTTGATCCTCTGTTATTTACCTTCCCTTCAAGTATGAATACCACAGTTAAAGAAATGAAGGAATGTGAGTAGACAATTATAAAGGGGAGCAGGTTGTCAAAGAACTCATTGTCTCAAAGGAAGTAGAGATATACAACCTTGGATCAGAGGAAAATAATTTCTGCAAAGGTATCAGGACAACCATGCACTTAGCTTGAGGTGTGGTGGGTAATAGGATTTGTGACAAAAAGTAGCAGTTTTTGTTATCCTTAGAAAATTAGAAGGTATGTATTCCCTAATGGGCGAAAAATGTAGGAAAAACTAGCAAAGTCCAATATAGCCACTCATGTAGAGGAGGGAAGAAGGTTGCAGAAAATCCTGTAAGTTTCATTACTTCTTTGAATTTTGAACTAATGTAACTAAAAATTAGTCAAGTAAAATCTGGACTAATGGCTAAGCAGTTCCTGCTACAGATGAAAAAGAACTTGGTTAAACTTCACTGCTTGGTTATAAGCAAGGATTAGAAAGTCAATTTGTCTGGATTTTAATCCCAGCTGCTTCTTTTATCAATCCATGATCTTGACAAGTAACTTGACCTCTTGATGCTGTACTATTCTTCAGTTAATAGGGTGGTATAGAAGAGCCTTATAAGGCTTGTGCTACAAATTAATGTGTCTTTAAAAGTGTACACAGAAAGCCTTATGCAGCTGGGTCTGCTGCCATGAGGCCCAGGTGCACAGTATCATACATGTTTGGAGCATGCTATTCATGCAATTCAATATGGATGTTCACTGGAAGATATGACTTAGATCTGCAACAGTAGATTTTTTTGTTTTCCTTTTACATTCATGTCTAAAACAGAATGCCACATAATAAATATGTTAGTCTTGTCTATTTGGAAGCTTATAATTGAGTACCACTTACGTTTAAATTATTTTATTTTTGATCAAATGAACAAGATTGATTAACCAAGGGAAATCAGATTAAAAAAAAAAAACAAAACTACTTTTAAAATTTTACACAAGACCTGTGCCAGGAGTAGAGCTTAGGCTCTGGATTTGAACCAACACAGCCCACAACCCAGGTGCAGCTTGAATCCCCAGGTATTCTGAAACATCCAGGATCACAGGAGAGACCCCCAAACTCTGCTCCTATACCCATTGTACTGGGACCCCTGTGACCTCTGATTCTCCACCCAGCCAGAGACCCACATCCCTTCCAGTTTCCACCTGTGCCAAGATCGGAGCCTTGGCTCTGGATCCAAACCCATATGTCCTGTGCACCAGTAGAAGCTCCACTCCTTAGGTATTCTGACATATCCAGGCTCACAGGCTCACAGGCTTACAGGAAGGATAGACTCCAGTCAGAGACAGGGAGGCCAGATAATACCAGAGATAACCAGATGGCAAGAGGCAAGCCTAAGAATATAAGCAACAGAAACCAATTTGACTTGGCAACATTAGAACCCAGTTCTCCCACCTCAGCAAGTAATGAATACCATAACACACCTATAAAACAAGTTTCAGATCTAAATTCTCATTTCATGAGGATGATAGAAGACTTTAATAAAGACATTAAAAACTCCCTTAATGAAATATAGAACACAAGTAAATAAGGAGAAGCCCTTAAAGAGGAAACACATAAAGCCCTTAAAGAAATGCAGGAGAACACAATCAAACAGGTGAAGCAATTGGAAAAAAAACATTCAGGATCTAAAAATGGAAATAGAAACTTTAAAGAAAACACAAAGGGAGACAGCTCTGGATATGGAAAACCTAGGAAAGAGAACTTGAGTCACATGTGCAAACATCACCAACAGAATACATGAGATAGAAGAGAGAATATCATCAGTACAAGATACCATAGAAGTAAGTCATTGATACAATAGTCAAGGAAAATATAAACAGCAAAAAGCTCCTACCTCAAAACATTCAAGAAATCCATGATACAATGAAAAGACCCAACCTGGGAATAATAGGTATAGAAGAGAGTGAAGATTCCCAACTCAAAGGGCCAGCAAAAATCTTCAACAAAATTATAGAAGCAAAGTTCCCTAACCTAAAGAAAGAGATGCCCACAAACATACATGAAGCATAAAGAAAACCAAACACATGGGTCCAGAAAAGAAATTCCTCTCAACACATAATATTTAAAACACCAAATGCACAGAACAAAGAAAGTATACTGAAAGCAGTAAGGGAAAAAGGTTAAGTAAAATATAAAGGCAGACCTTTCAGAATTATACCAGACTTTTCAACAGAGAACACAAATGCCAGCGCAGGCTACTATACTCAGCAAAACTTGCAATTACTACAGATGGAGAAACCAAGGCATTTCTAGACAAAACCAAACTTAAACAATATCTTTCCACTAATCCAGCCCTACAGAGGATAATAGAAGGAAAAGTCTAACAAAAGGTAAGAAACTACACCCATGAAAAAGCAAGAAATTAATTTTTTCACAACAAACCCAAAAGAAGAGAAACACACAAACATAATTCTACCTCTAACAGCAAAAATAACAGAAACCAACAATCATTGGTCCTTAATATCTCTCAACATCAATGGACTCAAGACATAGGCTAACAGACTGGATATGTAAACAGGATCCAACATTTTACTGAATACAGGAAACACACTTCAGTGACAAAGACAGACACTACCTCAAAGTAAATGGCTGGGAAAAAAGTTTTCCATGCAATTGGTCCTAAGAAAAAACTGGAGCAGTTATTCTAATATCCAACAAAATAGACTTTCAACCAAAATTTTTTAAAAATGATGGGCAAGTACACTCCATACTCATCACAGGAAAAATCTACCAAGAAGAATTCTTAATTATGAACATCTGTGTCTCAAATGCAAGGGCACCCACATTTGTAAAAGAAACATTACTGAAGCTCAAGGCATACATTGAACCTCACACAATAATAGTAGAGGATTTCAATGCCCTACTCCTACCAATGGACAGATCATGGAAACAGAAATTAACAAAGACACAGAGAAACTAACAGAACTTATGAACCAAATGGATTTAACAAATATCTATAGAACATTTCACCATAAAACAAAAGAATATACCTTCTTCTCAGCACTTCATGGTACCTTCTAAAAATTTACCATATACTCGACACAAAACAAACCTCAACCGATCAAGAACATTGAATTAATTGAATGTATTCTATTGGACCACTATGGACTAAGGCTGGTCTTCAATGGCAACAAAAACAAAAGAAAGCCCACATACGTGTAGAATGTTAACAACTATCTACTCAATAATAACTTGGTCAGGAAAAAAATAAAGAAAGAAATAAAAGACTTTTAAGAATTCAATGAAAATGAAGGCATAACATATCCAAACTTATGAGACACAATGAAAGTAGTGCTAAAAGGAAAACTCATAGCCCTGAGTCCCTCCAAAAAGAAACTGGGGAGAGGATACACTAGCTTCTTAACAGCTCATCAGAAAGCTTTAGAACAAAAAGAAGCAAATACACCCAAGAGGAGTACATGGCAGGAACTAATCATACTCAGGGCAGAAATCAACCAAGTAGAAACAAAGAGACTATACAAAGAATCAACAAAACCAGGAGCTGGTTCTTTAAGAAAATCAACAAGATAGATAAATCCTTAGACTAACTAGAGGACACAGAGACAATATCCAAATAAACAAAATCAGGAACAAAAAGGGAGACATAACAACAGAAACTGAGGAAATTAAACAAACAAACAAACAAACAAAACAGATCCTACTACAAAAGTCCTTGCTCATGGATTTGGCAAGATTAATATAGAAAAATGGCCATCTTATCGAAAGCAATCCATCAGTTCAATGCAATTCCCATCAAAATTCCAACTGAATTCTTCGTAGAGTTAACAAGAGCAATTATCAAATTCATTTGTAATAATAATAATAAAAAAAACCTGGCATAGCAAAAACTATTTTCAACCTTAAAAGAACTTCTGGGGGAAACACCATCCCTGACCTCAAGCTATACTATAGAGCAATAGTGATTAAAAAAAACCTGCATGGTATTGGTACAGGGACAAGTAAGTAGATCGATGGAACAGAATTGAAGACCCAGAAATGTACCCACATACCTATGGTCACTTTGACATAGTGATCTATGACAAAAAGACCAAACTATCCAGTGGAAAGAAGACAGCCATTTTCAACAAATGGCGCTGATTCAACTGGCAGTCAGAATGTAGAAGAATGCAAATTAATCAATTTTTATCTCATTCTACAAAGTTCAAGTCCAAGTGGATCAAGGACCTTCACATAAAACAGGATATGCTGAATCTAATAGAAGAGAAAGTGGGGAAGAGTCTCGAACACTTGGGCACAGGGGAAATGTTCTTGAACAGAACATCAATGGCTTGTGCTCTAAGATCAAGAATCTACAGATGGGACCTCATAAAATTGCAAAGCTTCTGTAAGGCCAAGGATACTGTCAATAGGACAAAATGGCAACCCACAGATTGGGAAAAGATTTTTACAAACCCTATATCCAATAGAGGGATAATATCTAAAATATACAAAGTATTCAAGATATTAGACTCCAGAGAACCAAATAACCCTATTTTAAAAATGGAGTACAGTGCTAAACAGAGAATTCTCAACTGAGGAATCTCTCATGGCTGAGAAACACTTAAGGAAATGTTCAATATCTTTAGTCATCAGGGAAATGCAAATCAAAATGACCCTGAGATTCCACCTTACACCAGTTAGAATGGCTAACATAAAAACCTCAGATGACAGCAGATGCTGTCGAGGATATGGAGAAGGAGAAACATTCCTCCATTGCTGGTAGGATTGCAAGCTCCTTACAACCACTCTGGAAATCAGTCTGGTGGTTCCTCAGAAAATTGGACATAATACTCCCTGAGGACCCTGCTTTACCACTCCTGGGCATATCCCCAAAAGATGGTCCAACATATAACAAGGACACATACTCCAGTGTGTTCATTGCAGCCTTATTAATAATAGCCAGAAGCTGGAAACAACCCAGATGTCCCTCAATAGAAGAATGGATTCAGAAAATGTGGTACCTTTCGCAATGGAGTACTACTCAGCCATTAAACACAATTACTTCATCCTGAATGAGATAACACAGTCACAAAAGAACACACATGGTATGTACTCACTGAAAAGTGAATATTAGGGGAAAAAAAAGCTTGGAATACCCATGCTAAAACTTATAGACTATATGAAGGTCAAGAAAAAGGAAGACCAAAGTATGGATGAATCAGTCCTACTTAGAAGAGGAAACAAAATACTCATAGGAGGTTGAGGGTGGGAAGGACTTGGAAGAAAAAGAGGAGGAGAGGAAAAACAGGGAAGGTAGGATTAGGTGTGGGAGGAGATGGGTGAGATGTACAGAGCGTCAGGAAATTGAACAGAGGTGTGTAGCAATGGGGGATGGAGAACTCGTGGCATCCACCAGAAGTCCCATTAGCCAGAAAAGCGGGAGGCTCCCAGGACCCAACAGGGATGACATTAGCTGAAATATCCAACAAAGGTGAGAGATTACCTATAGAGATTATATCTAGAGTTTAAGCATGGCCCCCAGTTAAGGGAAGGGGCTACCTACTGTTCACAAAATTTTAACCCAGAATTGTTCCTGTCTAAAGGAAATACAGGGACAGAGAGTGGAGTAGAGACTGAAGGATAGGGCAACCAGAGACTGCCTTTCCTAGGGTTCCATCCCATATGCAGCCACCAAACTCAAACGCTTGCTGATGCCAAGAAGTGCTTGCTTATAGAAGCCTGATATGGATGTCTCCTCAGAGGCTCTGTCAGAGCCTTACAGATACAGATGGGGATGCTTACAACTAACCATTAAACTTAGCGTGGGAACCCAAATGGAGGAGTTGGGGGAAGGACAGAAGGGGTTTGCATAGGAAGAACAACAATATCAACCAACCATACTCTCCAGAGCTCCCAGGGACTAAACCACCAACCATAGAACACACAGGGAAGGATCCATGGCTCTAGCTATATATGTTGCAGAGGATGGCCTTATCTGGCATCAATGAGAGGGGAGACCCTTGGTCCTGTGAAGGCTTGATGCCCCAGCATAGGGGAATGCTAGGGTGGTGAGGTGGGAGTGGGTGGGTTGGTAGGGGGAGCATCCTTGTGGAGGCAGGTAGTGGAGGGGTGAAATGGGGGGTTTTTGAAGGGGAAGCCACTGGGAAGGGAGATAACATTTGAAATGTAAATAAACAAAATAACCAATAAAAAACTTTACATAACTCCTCTAGGATAAAATGATAAAGATAATTTAAAATGTTTCAGTTACATTCAAATCCTGTAATGAGTTCTGGATTATTTTTGAACAAATAACCTTTGATCCTGAGTCACCACCAAAGAGAAAACCAATGTTCTCTGTTATAAATAGAATATGTACATTCTTTTCTTTCCACTCTTTTCATCTAAAATTTAGCCTTAATAAAATTTAATTTTGGGAGCTTGCCAATCAAAAACTACAAATGGGCTATTTTTATTATAAATGATAAAAACAAATATGGTATAACTTTGGGTTAGGTCAACTCACTATTTTTTCTAAATCCTTTGAAACATTGTAACAACCGTCTTAATGTTATTATGGTCATCTTTTAATAATTTTACCAAAATAGCCTTAAAAATGGTTTAATACTATTTTAATAAACAATAGAAACAGAAATAAAGTGAAAATATAATGTAAAATGACAAAGCAAATCCAGATGCTTGAATTATTATTCAATTTAGAAGAAAATTTCAGTCATTACTGTTGAAGCATATTGGTCACAAATTGTTTCATATTTAAAATATGAAATAGTTGAAAGGCTATAATTGACATAAAAAGTGGAAAAATGATAAAGCTATCAGGAATTGTTTAGAATACAACTGATTGTATGAGGCAGGATAATTTTTCAAAAAATTTTCAATGTATGATGCAGAATTTTGAGGATCAGAATCATGATGACATACAATGGTCATTAGAAGCTGCTCCTCATACCAACATATGTTTATGTAGAATACATTCAATAATTTATTTTGTATCTCATTTTAAATTATTTCCTTCAAGAAAGTACATGTAAGATAGGCCTGCCATTTCTATAGAGCTATTCTTCTACTAATACTCCAGTAGTTGCTGCCAAATATTTCTGCAGTGGTTTAAAATGTGTTTCATCATTAACCATCTGTTTTTTCTGTAATTTTTCAAAGCATGGAAATAGCTGACAATAAGGGAAAGTTCTTGGAAATGTCAGACTGTGGTGTATAAATATAACTTATAACATATACAATTATGTTTTGGGAATGCACACTACTAATTTGTAACACTGAAAAGAATTCTCATTATTTAAAAGGAACTGTGACTTTCTAAAAGATTAACTACACACATTGCCTGGTTCTAGCACATTAGAACCAGTGATAAGAATAAATGTTTTCCAAAAGTATAGCGTAAGAAGCTCTGAAAACTTAATACTAAACAATCAAACAAATAACTACTTCAAAAAATGGACCATAGAGTTAAGCAGACATTTCTTGAAAGAAAACATACGAAAGGCCAACAGACACATGAAAAAAACAACCAAACAACAAAACAAAACAAAACAAAACAAAAAAACCCAACATGAAAGCCATTAAGACAATGTAAGAACCATTAGGCAGTACCTTGCTGCAGTAGGAATGGCTAATAACAGAAAAACTACAATGCATGCTGGGAATGTGGAGAAAATGGAACCTTGCACACTACTGGTCGCCCTGAGAATTATTGCAAACATTAATAGAAAACAGTATGGAAAATAGTATGGAAAATTAACACTAGAACTACCGCTTTATCTATCAAGCCTACTATAGGTAGATATCCAAAGGAAATGAAGTCAGTTTGTTGAAGAGGTTCTACACTCTTATGCGTTAAAAGTAAGTTTGGGGTTACAAAGGAGAATACCACTATCCCAACTGAATTGTCTGAACAAAATAAAACTTTATTCAAGAGAGTGTACTAAAAACAGGAAATACACAGAAAAAAGAAGTGTTAGTTTATTCTAACTCAGGGTCTTCTCTTGCTGGCTGGAGTCCAACCTCACAGTCTTATTCAACTGGCTCCCCTTAAAAGATCTGTCATCCAAGAAATGGAGGGGGGAGGGGTGAGCCACTTTATTCTGAAAATATAGTAAGGTATTGGTGTAAACAAATGTTTTCTGGACAGAGATTAAAACACTTGCATGAAAGTCTTAAAAGATAGGGGAGATAAAAAGATTTAAATTCCTTCTCCTAAACACGTTTATAGTATTTGATAGAAAAGACTCATATTGAATATTTCTTACACATGCTCATTGTAACATCATTCATAATAGCCAAGAAAGAGGAAGAAACCCTAAGTTTCAATCAATAATGAAAGGATAATGGAAATGCAGAACTTATAAATGATGGAGCCCTGAATGCAGCCACAAACTGACAGAAGCTGTGCCATTTGCAGCACTGCAAACTGTTATTATGCACTGCAATAAATGATACACAAGTTCAGATGTAACCTTTCACAGATGTAACCTTCTGCTACTTCCTTATCTAAACTCAGTTTCTAGTGACTAAATGCTTCAAATTTCCTCCAAGTGTTATGCAACTGTTATATTGAGACTTCAAGAGTTTAAAAATCCTGATTTTTTTTAACAATAGAGTTCTTACAAATTAGCCTAGCTCTATATGAAACTATCCACATATGATCCAACTTTTATAATCACAAGTTCAAATTTTAAGTATCCTTTGGTTGTTTTTTAATTGTAGACTTAAAGTGTTTCTCATGCTAAGTGTATATTATCAGCTATCATAGTTACAAATATAAGTTTCCTTTAGTTATAGAATTAAGGTGTTTCTCATGCTAAAATCTATATGATCAACTATCATATTTACAAGATCAGGGTTTTGAGTTTCCTTTAATTGTCTTTTAAATACAAACTTTAAAATGTTTATATTTAAATGCTAAATTTATATATATTCAATCTCCTAACAGAAGAAAAAAGCTCTTCTTGCTCCTTTTCCTCCATGTAAGGTTTATATCTTCCTTGAGCTCCTCTTAAAGACTGTTCATGCTGTTAACAAATTTACCTCTTTTGTAAGCTTATAAGCTCCAGGAAACACACTCAGATCTACCTCTCATGGGCCAAAAAGACTCCGGCTGGATAAAGACAGCTGCCAATCAATAACCTAAGTTTCTATCTAGATGGTAGAATTCCTTTCCTGTTCCCTGGGATTGGGACTCCCCTCACCCCATCCACCAAGACCTAAGGGTTTCAAATGAAGCCTAAGAAAGTTTTTTTCTCCCAAACTTATGTAACTTTATTTTCTACCCCAAATGTGTGTGTGTGTGTGTGTGTGTGTGTGTGTGTGTGTATTTCAGCATCTTGCCAAGTCTGTTTACTCAAAATCTACATCCAAGACAGCTCCAGAGAAGCAACCCACAGATGCTACAACTTGCTCTCACAGACACAGACACTTCTACTGGACTTGCTCCCTCCTACTACAGATGGTTCCACAGACCCTGGACAACAAGGAAACTGTCAACTCTCCTAAAACTGGACCAGCATCCCAACCCCATTTTCTTAGGTTTCCCAGAAGACATATCACCCCCAAATCAGCAGGAAGTAGCTAAAGATCATGATTACCTGATTCTTGCTTCACCATCACCTCCTTCTAATTTCTCCTGTTTAAAATTAACCTAAAATGGAGGAATGTTGGCATTCCTTCTAAGCTCTGCCCAACAGTTACCTTGCTGTTGCCAGATAGGCCCGGTTTGATATAAAAGTGGTTGTTTGACCCTTCCTCGCTCTCTTACTCTCTCTGCACCTTCTCTCCCTGACCCCATTCTCCCTCTCTCCCTCTCTCCTCCTCACCTCTCACTTTCCATGTGTTCCTCACTGGCTTCTCCTCCTCCTCCTCCTCCTCCTCCTCCTCCTCCTCCTCCTCCTCCTCCTCCTCCTCCTCCTCCTCCTCCTCTTCTCTCTCTCTCTCTCCTCTCAACTCCTCTTCCCATGCCCTAAATCAACTCTATTCTATAATATACCTGTTGTATGGTTGGTATCTCAGGGGGAAGGGATGCCTCATCATGAGCCGGCTGAGGCACCCCTCCCTCCTTTCCTTACCTGGCTCTACAAACGTATCCTGGCTCTAAACACAACACCTTGAGTATTTTTGAGTACTTTGTTGGATAAAGAGCCAGGCAGTGGTGGCGCACGCCTTTAATCCCAGCACTCAGGAGGCAGAGGCAGGCGGATTTCTGAGTTCGAGGCCAGCCTGACTAGAGTGAGTTCCAGGACAGCCAGGGCTGTACAGAGAAACCCAGTCTCGGGGGAGAGGAGGGAGCCTTAGTCTTTCAAATGGTAATTTCTCTTTTAGCTAATTTCCCTTTCATTTGGCTCTGGAATTTCCTAAATGTGGATTCATTCTGATATGTTTTCTCTACTGAAAAAAATAAGCGAATTCAGCCGAATTAAAAGTAAAGAGGCAGGAATGAGTTCACCCATCTCAAGAATGAGACTGGAATGAGTCCCTGGCTGACTATGACTTGGAAGTTTTTTATAGGTTCTCTGCCCCACACTAGACTTAGGGTGTGGGGAGGGCTTGGGTAGCTGGGACTTCAGGTGAGAGGGTTGGGATAACTGTCAGGAATGTCAGGAATGTGAGAATGAGTTGTTTTTTCTTTTTTCTCCCCTGCCTTTTCTGTTGGGAGGCTTTCAGAGTGGGTGGGATTGGAAAGAGAGGGAGAAATGGAATTTGCTGGACCATGTGGGGGAGGGGTGCAAGCTAGGGATTCTAGCTGAACACATTTGGCTCTAAAAGCTTTGTAACTTGTCTCTGTTTGCAATGTTGTCCATCTCTGTGACCTTCACCTTCATACTTCCTGAGCATCTCTAATGCTGCCATCTTGGTACTTTCATGAAGGAATGGGGACCTGCTCAGGGCCCTCTTTTACTCTGAAGATAACCAGTCTTCTTTTCTTAGAATTCTGCAATCTAATTGAGATCTATGATAGGTTTAAGATGGTTTCAGAAAAATGGCAATCTCTCTTATCTGATAAAAACACATTCTCCTATTACTTTGCTGGTGTGCTTGTTTGCGTGCTTGTGTATATTTGTGTGTGTTTGTGTATGTGTGTGATTGTACTTGTTTATGTCTGAGTTCATGCATGTATGTGTTTGTTTGAAATTTGGCTGGGTAGTTATTAATCTTTAGAAGACTTGATTTAATGAAATTCATTCAATTTTTAAGTTATCAACTATGAGTAGATGTAATTGGGTCGGTCATATCAGGTTTGCTTAGAGTCTTTTTAAATTCTAGTTTTTATTATTGATCAATTAATTCATTAGTATGGTGTGCAGATATGTAGTAAGATCTCTCCACAAAGGTCTTGCTGAATGAGTGCCTCATGTGCATTTTGAAATGTCAAGAGAAGAGGAAAAAATCTAACATAATTACATTCATGACAGAGAGGCTAAAAGGATCTAATTTTATTGGAATGTTACAAATTTCTCCAACAGAAAAGAAAAATATGCCTAGAAGTACTTCAGAAAATGAACGAGTTCTTATTTGATGCATCTACATTGATTACAAATGACAACAATAATAAGTCACTAACGAAGGTTAGTTCTTTTCATGTAGGACAGTGAGAACGTCAGAGTGGTTTTCCTATAGCTTTGAGTAAATGTTTAGATCCACTGCATTCAAACCTAGAGTGTGAGAGACTCAACTTCCATGAAATCCACTATCTGTTAATTGTGGAGTTACAACTCACTTTTTAGAGCCTATCTTATTGAACCCAAGGTTGAATCACTAGTACTTGCTTTTCAATGAATTATACCCCCAGCTTCATTTTATTTTATTTTTTACCTTCTTTTCTTTGTGTGTGTGTGTGTGTGTGTGTGTGTGTGTATGTGTGTATTTGTGTGTGTCTGTATGTGTTGGTGCATATATAGACTTGAGTGGAAATCATTCTTATGTAAGTCCCAGGAATTGAACTCAGGTCATCAGACTTGGCCATGTGTGCCTCTACCTGCTGAGTCATCCTGTTGACTTATTTTATTTTTAATTTTAGACAATATCTCTGTAAATTTCCAAAACCAGCCTTGCACTCACTCTAGGTCAGGCTAGTCTTGAACTTGGGAGTCTCCTGCATTAACTTACCAAAACTAGTAGATACAAGTCTATTTTACAAGGTCAAGTTTCATAAATACTTTATTTTATTCATCTGTTTGTGTGTTTGCTTATAATTTGAGATAGGATTTCTTTGTGTAACCTTAGCTGTCCTGGAATTCGCTTTGTAGACCAGGCTGGCCTTGAACTCAGAGATCCATCTGCCTCTGCTTCCCAAGTGCTGGGGCATGTGCCACCACTGCCCAGCAATATAACTGCATTTTCTTTCAATATTTGATTGTTACTTTTGCATTTATAAGTAATATAGAGATATAACTACCTTTTAAAAATTTTAAAAAATTTTTTCTTTTACTAAGTTCCCATGAGCAAATAGAAAAATTGTGTTAAGATAAATAAAAATATCTATATTCATTGTCATATATGTATATATATGTCATATGTATATATGTATACACACATATATAATTATATTTAATATATTCAATTCAGCAGTATATATTCAATATATATGTATACACATATTCATCATTAAAAATACCCATCCAGCTTCTTCCTCAGTGATATTTTCTGATTCTTGGGGTAAGTGAGTGTGATATAGATGTTACATTTATGGCTAGAGTAGGAAGGGGCTTCCATGCCTATATTAGGAACTATTGACTATTAGCTACTAGAAGAGAGAGATAGAGTCAGTTTTCATCAAGGGCATAGTTCCTAAAAGCTCAACCATGCTACAGCGAATGATGTCATATCCCTGCATATATGGAGCACAAGTTGAAATTGGTGGGTTATGATAAAGAAAAGAGGATATAAAGTTAGGGGGGGACAAGATATGGGTTTGGAAAAAGTTATGACAGGGTGGGGAGTAAAAATGATCAAACTACAGTATATGTTTGTATGAAGTTTTTGAATAATAATAAAAACAATTATGGTCTGCCATTACAAATGGCAGCATGTAGCCATGTTGCCAAGATGAAGCAAATTTAATTAGCAATTATATGTTTTATAGCATTTTGGATGGTATTCTCATTATCTCAGCAGAAAACTCATCAATTTATCTCAGATACATTCCTAGGTGGGTATGATTTCTCATCTCTTTGAATTTTCATGCAATTAAGTATGCCTATCATTTCACATATAATTTAGGAACATCAATCTTAGAATCAGTATCTGCTCCTATGTTTATTTCCTGAGCCTACTGTTTTTGTTCACTGTGTGTTGCAATGTTGATTTCTATGACTTTATTCTTAACTTTGTGAACTGTATGAAATAACACGTAGGGTTTAGATATTAATAATTAAGGATTAAATAGGTAAATAGGATATTTCTCCAGGGGAAGAAGAAATAGAATGGATTTTGTGGGTGGACTAGGGACAGGTGGTAATGGAGACAGGAGAGATCAGGCAGTGGGTGAGAAGGAGAGAGGAAGACAGTACTGGGAGAGATCACTGTAATTGGGAAGGTATTTGGAGGGTGATGTAAAAAACCAGTGTAGTAGAAACTCCCTGGAATCTATGTGAGTGAGTGTAGTGAAACATCCTACTAATGGGGGATATGGAACTTAAACTGATCAACTTCTTTAACCAGGCCAGGTTCCTAGAAGTAAGACTGGGACATTGACCCAGGCACAAAACCTTTGTCCCACAATCTGCCCTGCTTGCAAGATATGCATTGTTTGGTAATGGTGGGACAAAACTTGTGGGAGTGGCCAACAAATGCCTGGTTCAAGTTGAGATCCATACCATGAGAAGGAGCCTATGCCCAACACTGAAAAAGAGGGGAGTAAGGATCATAGGAGCTAAGGTCTCAAGGACACCACAGAAAGATATTCCACAGAATCAACCAAACAGGGCTTATAAATGCCCACAGATACTGAACAACAAACATGGACCCTGTATGAGGCTGAATTAGGTCCTCTGCATAAACCTTATGGTTGTGTAGCTTGGTGTTTTTGTGGGACTCACAACAGTGGAAGTAGGGGTGTCTTTGACTCTTTTGCCTGTGCTTGGGACCCTTTTCCACTGAGTGGGTTACCTTATCTAGCCTTGATATGAGGATTTGTGCCTAGTCTTTTTTGTAATGTGTTAAGCCATGTTTAGCGGATATCCATAGGAGACCTTTTTTATTTTTTATTTATTTTGGAAGGGAAACAGAGGAAGAATTTATCTGTGGAACTCAGGGAGAGGAAAGGTAGGGGAAGGAACCGGGAGGAATGGAGGGAAGGAAAACTGCAGTGGGGGTGTAATGAGTAAGAGAATGATAAAAGGAAAAAATTCAATGTAGGCAGAACAGCCTGGCTATTAGTTTTACAATTCGCCTTAAAATGATCTACAAATGCATTTCCTGCTTATTCCTATAATAAGGTATTTAAAGTAACTTTAAAGAAGGAATGCTATTTATCATTGGTTGACAGTGAGAGACTATGTAAGAGACTGGTGCATTTGTAAAACTGATCAACATATAAAATGAAAGCCTTATATTCACAATACACTAAAATGCTTGGAAGTGATTGTGAACAAATATACAAACCAGCAAAAAAAAACAAAAAACAAACAAACAAAAAAGCCTGCAAATGGATCCACCAGACTCTTCAGAATAGACAGTAGTCAAATCATTCATAAACCTATGAAAATATTTCTAATGTATTTAGTTGCTTGGGAAACTGTAAATCAAAACCCAAATGAGCTATCATTCCATACCGATTGGTTGGCTAAAGTGAGTATGCCAAGTGTTGGCAAGGAAGTAGAAACCCTAGACCCTTCTTTATTATAGATAGAAGTTGTAAATTGATGTCACTTCCAAAATTAACTCCTTAGTATTTAACAATGCTGACCACACCCATTTTCTATGACTCTATAACTGTGCCATTTCATCAAACATTGTTAATAGGTATGTATAAAAATATTTCTATCAGTTCTATTTATAGTAAGCCTTTTCAGCAATTGCCAGGACCACCCCAAAGTTGGTGATTCACACATACGCTCTCAAGATCCAAATGATTGGTGTGACTTATTTTGGTGAAACACACACAGCCAAAATAGCACAAGAAAAAGATTTAAGAGGTATAGTCCAGAGACCAGTTGCAGGTTCCCAGAGTCTTCTCCAAGTAGAATAGGGTGTGGCATGCTAAACTTACCACCACACAAGAAGCTGTCTACCATGGAACCTTGGAGGAGGCTCAGTGTCAGGTGGCTCCTTGTTGTTTTAGCTTTGTTTGTTTGTTGTTGTTGTTTTTCTCTCTTATTGAAAACAGATTTATTTTTCTCACATAATCCATCCTGACTATGTTTTCTCCTTCCTCCAGTCTAGTTCCTACCTTCCCTCGTACCCTTACCCACTCCATTTCTGTCTCCTGTTAGAAAACAAACAGGATTCTAAGGAATAATAATAAAATAAAGTAAAATGTAATGAGATAAAAGAAAAACTAGCACACTAGAATTGGACAAAACAATAGCAGGAAAGAGCCCAAGAGAAGGCACAAGAAACCTACTCAGGGACCCATAAGCACAGTAAACAGGAAGAGGATGGTGCAGACCTTGTGCATGTTGACTCAATCTCTGTGAGTTAATATGAACTTTGGTCATGCTGAGTTAAAGGACCTTCTTTCCTTAATGTCCTCTAGACCCTCTGGTCTTACACTCTTTTTGTCTTTTTGCCTCTTCTTCTATGGGGCTCACTGAGTCCTGAGGGGAAAGATTTGATGAAGATATTTGCCTAGGGCTGATAATGTCTGGCTGTGGATATCTGTATTTGTTCCTGCCTGCTGCTGGAGGAAGCCTCTCTGATAGCTGAACAAGGTATTAATCTATGAGTAAAGCATAATGTCATTAGGAGTTGTTTTATTTGCTACAATATATATTTTTAGACCAGTAGTATTTTTCCCCCTAGGTCCCTTGGCTAGTTTCTGGTTCTTGGTTACCTACCTAACCAGGGTTTTGTATGTATGGGTTCCATGTCACGAGCTTTAAGTCAAGTAAGATATTGGTTGGTTACTTCTACAAGCATTGTGGCACTAATGTACTAGCATATCTTTCAGGCAGGACACCATTGTAGATCAAAGAGTTTGTGGATGGGTCCCTCCCTCCCTCCCTCCCTTCTTACCGCCCTCTCCCTCTCCCTCTCTCTCTCTCTTTCCTGCAGAATACCTTTTCTTTTCTTTCTTTGGTTTTTCGAGACAGGGTTTCTCTGTGTAGCCCTGGCTATCCTGGAACTCACTCTGTAGACCAGGCTGGCCTCGAACTCAGACATCTGCCTGCCTCTGCCTCCCGAGTGCTGGGATTAAAGGCGTGCGCCACCACTGCCGGGCCAAGAATACCTTTTCATACCAAAGATACTAGCATGTAGCTGTGAAAGACCTATGAAGGAACCATCTTGAAACCATCTTCATGTTGTCTACAGCAGTGGAGCCTTGCTGCTAGTTTTGTAGAGGAGAGCTTAGAGTCTTGGCAACATCCTGGGTTGTTTGGAGATTCCCATGGTACTCCTGGCCAATAACTCATTTAGAGGTAAATGAATCTCAGGGTAGGAAGCTTCATTTGATGACAAGCAATATCTACTTGGGACTCTGTCTCCCTTACTCTTTAGATTGCCTTCATGTACGTATATATTTTAGGGAACTTCTAAAGTATTAGGCTTGAGTACTACCCCTCAAATGCCCTTAAATTTAGTTGTCTCTCCCATATTCCCTCCCTCATCCCCTCATCCCCTCATCCCTTCCTCTTCCTACTTGATCTCATTGTTCCAGAGTGCTTCTATCCATTCATAGCTGTTTATTCTAGTTTCTATTCCTAATGATATCTATCTGTCCCCATTAGCCCTTATTCTACCAGCATCAGTTTTTCATTGAACAATGGTCAAGCTCATGGCCTCTGACTGGCACACAGACTCCAGGAAGGAAAACAGGTGTTTAGCATAATGTTATATTATTATATGAAACATTTGTTCTTTACTACAAAATCTAAGTTATCTCTTATCAATCAAGGAGTGAACAGAAGCATAGGCAGGCTTGATTAAGTGTAGCTAGCAATCAAGGCTGCTGAGTTAAATCTTTTCTGCACAAGCCTCTGACTGGAATTACAGCCATGCACTGCATATTTCAGTAAAAAATGATACTATATCCCATTCTAATAGATGTGAAGACCTCTCACAACCGACAGATGCTATAAATGTCCTGATGCATGCAACTTTTCCTTCACCTGCTTGTAGCGATGTGTATGTGGGCAAGCTTACCTCCTATCATCCATGTGGAAATATCTACATGTGCTTACGCTATACAATAGGTACACAAAGAATGTTTAGAAAGATTTGGTAAGACCAGCAGCTGGTTTGTACAGCTTCTAATCACTAGACCATGAATTTCATTGCACCTAGGTCACTTAGGTCACTGCATCTTTAATGTCTGGATAGTGATGATGTCACCTGGTCATGCATTTCTTAGCATGGGTTTTCATCACTAAGCAATGGAACATGATTGTTCAAGTCTGTTTATTCTAGACTTTAAAAATCAGTGCAATGTATCTCCTACATGTTGCTGCTTGCCGTACAAGAAGAAAAAATATAATTATACACTCTTACATGGCAATATAGTTTAAATGTAACACAGAACTGAAGAAGTATAACATTAAAGAATATATACAGCATGCTTCTGTTTGAAGTTTAAAAATAAACCCAATTAAATACCACAGTGTTTTTCATTTGAGGAAGTTATACTGACAAATAGCCCTAAATCACAAATATTAATGGGCTATTTTCAGTTATCTTGACTTAATGGCTACATGCAGATTATCTATAAGATAGTATTTAATGGAATTGTTTAAAGTCTTGCTTACCTCTCCTGGATCCCAGCCCCATAGTTAACCCAGAAACACAGTGAAGACTGTGACAGTAGAGGTGAAGATGCTAACAGGAGATGAGTGCCCTTGGTTCAATGAACACATGCATTCTGCAGCCATAGTTGCTGTGTCTTCAGGCTTCCTTCTGATTGAAAGTGTCTTTCTATATTTTGGTAAAATTTTGAAAATAAAACTCAGGATACTAGAAATCTGTTTTTTCTGCCAAATGTCATTGATGTATCAGTATCTGTAGTCAACAGCACCCATTACCTCAAACTAAGTCTCAAGGTAAGTAACAAATAAAAATTGTTTCACGGTTGGTTCACATTCCCCTTTACTCCACATGTAAATCCAACAATCAACTGGCACATTCCAGCTCTTCTTTGGTTTGTTTCTCTTTATGTGAGTGACAGTGTTTCCTGTCTTCCAAACAGGGAACCACTTTTTAGGCATGTTCACTTCAGACTTTGCTGTGGGCACCTGTGTAAGAAGCATGCAGTTCTTTATCTCTGGTTTAGCTCCATTGTGGACTTCACTCCTGCAGGCACCTCGGTGTGTATGTGGGCAACTGCTGGAACCTAATGTTGACAGATGGGATAATCAGCCATCCTTTCTGTTTTCTTGCTGTCACCTGGTCAGTGGTTCCATTTCCTTGTGGTTACTGCTGAAGCTGTTGGGGTCAGTGATCATATTTCCCATGTCCTAGAATGACACTTCAGTGTCACTATACATACCAACTCATCTTGGATTTACTCAGTGTTTACCCACTCTTTAATCATAACCCTTGCGCTTCAATATTCATGTTAGGGGTCTGTGAAGACATTTTTGGATCTGCACAATGATACTTAGACCAGCCCTCTCCTTCAGATAATAACAATATACTTAAACCACAAGTTAGTCCCTTCATCTTACTCCTTCATCACAGGCCAGCTTGTTTTTATGGAGCTCCAGTTGGTGGTACCAGACGAGACATAGAAAACCTGGTGAAATTTAAATTTTAAACAAACTATCTTAGTCACTTTAGGCTACTATAATACAAATATTTTAGATACATAGTTATAACTGGTGGGAATTTCCTTCTTGGGCCAAGGAGCTAGTCTGCTTCCCATATAAGCATGATGGTGAGTTCAATCTCAGAACCCACATAAAATGTCAGGCGTGTTGCTGAACACTTTTCATCCCAGGACTGGATCCTTTGCTTGCTAACCAGTTTAGCCTGAACAGCAACCTCCAAGCAAGCAAGAGATCTTGTTTCAAAAAGTAAGGTTGCTGGATTATACTGAAGGTTGACCTTTGGCCTCCACACAGAGATGCACATAATGTATACTTATCAATATCCACACCTGCACAAACACCCATAGAAAAACCCTCCACCCCTACACACATACAAACACACACAAACACGCTCAGGTACACCCATAGGAATATTCAGCTGTTTGTTGTCTTTTGTGGTTCTGCATAAATTTTAGGACTTTTTGCCATTGAGTTTTTGATGAAAATTTAATTAAACTGTACATTGATTTATGCTGCATGAATATTTAGAAGTATTAGTTCTTTAAATCAACAAACAATTTCTTCCTATATATTTGTGCTCATTTAATTTTCTTCATTCATATCTTGCTCATAGTTTTTGGAATAAAAAATGCTTGGTTAAGTTTATTCCTAAGATTTTCTTCTCTTGCATGCAGGTATAAATGGTGTTATTTCCCTAGTTTCTTTTTAGAGTTGTTTGCTGGTAGTGATAGAAACACAGGTAAATTTTGCAAGTTCTTATATCCTGAAACTTTACTGATTTTCAAAAAATTACTTCTACTCTAGTTTCATTCTGTTGCTATATAAACAAACATTATGGTCTTTTAAAAGAAGCTCAGGGAAGGATTTATTTGGCTTATACTTCCAGCTCATGGTCTATCATTAAGGGAAGACAGAGTAGGAATTCGAGCAGTAACTTGAAGTAAACATTCTGGACAGACTTTGTTGTCTGACTTGCTTTCTTATATAGCCTAGAGTCACCTACCTAGAGAATGGTGCTACTTGGACAACTTTCTCGTGTTCCTAGTTTTTAAAGTGAGTGTATTAATTAAAGGTGGTTAATTTTGTCAAAACCTTTTTTTGCATCTATCATAATGATTCCATGAATTTTTATCCTTGGTTCTGTTCATTGTGTGAATTGTATTGGTTGCTATTTGTATGTTTAATAATTATTGTCTTCATTATTCTCAATTTAGTTTATATATTGCTCTACACAGTTTCTTTTTATTTCTACAAGGAGAGCAATGGTACCCTTTCACCCATTACTGCTCTCTATTGATTTTCTGTAGTATTTCTTTTATTTGTTCTATATCGTCTTTTCTACCAATACATTCTTCCCTCAGAAGAATCACAATATCATACCATCCCTGAACATGATCTTTTCACTGCTGTGCAATGCATACAGAAAGTATATTTCTTGTGAACCTTCAATCACCTGTATGCATGCATGTGAAAATTCATGTATGTATACACACACACATAGACACACAGACACAGACACACAGACACAGACACACACACACACACACACACACACACACACACACACTTATTTCTCATGGTCTCTCACAGTAAACAAATCTATGCCACTAGGGCCCAGGAGTTACACTGAGGCTCATGACAGCTCAGGAATTGTTCCTGTACTCACCTTCAGTCAGCACCACCTCCTCTAATTCCTGTGTTAAGCATAGTTCAGATTTATACCATGAAAGAATATGTTTTCATCTTATATAATTTGAAATATATAGTATAAAAGAACCTAATTCTGGTTCCTTTTATTCAACACACATACTTGAGATGTTTTTGCCTCATTAAGTATAATTATAGATCATTTATTACTCTTGCCCTATGATTATAATCACAAACAATTATGCTGTTGATAAACATGAGGGTAATTGTCATTTTTTTCCTTTTAGGAATAGAAGATCGAAAGATCTCCCATGCTCATGGATTGGCAGGATTAATATAGTTAAAATGTCCATCCTGCCGAAAGCAATCTACAGATTCAGTGCAATCCCCATCAAAATCCCAACTCAATTCTTCATAAACTTAGAAAGAGCAATTCTCATATTCATATGGAATAACAAAAAACCCAGGATAGCAAAAACTATTCTCAACAGTAAAAGTTCTGGATATTCTTGTTCTTGGCTTTTCATGAGCAAACAGACATATTCCTTACAACCAAATTAGGTTTACCTAAATTCTCTGGTTTATTTTTTGTTTTGAATAGGCTACCTTAATCTAATGTTCATGGGGACTCCATAAATAAAACAAATGATATGCATTTAGAATCGCAATAAATGATGGACTATCAAAGAGTCTGTCCCTCAGGCATAATTCTTCATAAAACATTGTTTTGGCACATGGTTTTGTGGCTAACTCTTGTACATGATGTAAACTGGAAGAGGAAACACATTTAGATTAAAAATGCCTTTGCCAATATAACTTTACTCAGTAATTATTTTAGTGGATAATTTGAAAAAATTTATTGCAATGAATATAAGACATTAAGATATTTTGCTATAAAGATGCTTTAGATATGTACATAATTTTAGCTTATTTGGCTACAATGAAACTGGATATTTGACCTTTTAATTGAAACTTAGAATTTGTTTATATACTCTGTTGTTATCTATGAATTATTCTGAAATACCTCCTGAGAATACTATAATAGGTAAATGAGATATTTTCAACATGGCAGTCTAGGCTGAATTCATGTGACAGCAGCTCACAGGACCAAGGCTGACTTGTTTTGGTCCTAAGCTCTATTTTTCATATGTTCTCAGTGACGACTCTTCTTTCAGCCTGCAGAACAATTGTACAGCTGGGATTCTGGGAAGCTGTCTCCTGGATGCAAGTGATTTCCTTTTCTGAACTATGAACAAAGATGCTCCTTCTGAGGAGGAAAGCAGAAAGGTTTGCCTTGGCCAAAATGCCATGGCCCAGAGTCAAGCTCTTAAGTGCTTTTTTAAGTGCCTAAAGTAGTTTCTTTGAGGATCAGTCAAGGTAGCCTAAGAAGGAAATTAGCCAATTATTTCTGTTCTGGTTTCTATTATTACATGACTGTTTCTTTCAGGTCTGTAGGAGAATGGGTCTGGACTGGCCATTTTCATGGATATGATGATACGTCTATTAGGAGAGAGAAAATAATTTTCATAGCCCTACAAAAAGTTGGAAACTGTACTATAAAATCATGCTTGCTAGTAAATTATTCATTAAATATTCCTTATATGTGCCACATAATATTTCTAATGATATTTATAATACCTAAAAGCTTGAAACTTGGGCATTTACTCCAGGATTTCCCAGTATGTGGACCCCACATCCAGTTCTGTTGAAGCTGAATTTCTGCTGCAGAGGCCTGAAAATTGTCACTTCTTTCAGTTCTCTGAAATGATTCTGGAGTCAACTAACATTTATGTACACATGGTCTAATCCCTAGATCATATACTGGTGAATTAAATTGATTGTTAGCATTCATTTGAGAAAAAAAAATACAGCAGTAAAATGTTAAATGACTGATGTGAATAATAATATAAATGCTCTTAGCTTCAGATACAAAGTAGTGATGGAGGTCAGGCATCAGTAGTTTGTCAAATTTTAGTCCCACATTGCTATTTCTGACATACACAATTTTGTACCCTTGCTGCTAGAAATGCTCAGGTTAGGTATGATAAATATGAAGGAGTAAAAGGGTTTTTCTCAGGTATGTAGTAACAATTGGAAATATCTTTCTGCAAGAGTGAACAACAGGTCCTGTTTGAATTCCACGTGTTCCAGAAATGTAAATTTAGTTATATTACACTTCATGATATTTTTTACCTTTCAGTGAGGACATTGTAAGGCTTAGACACATGATTTAAGTGTTAGTGTGACAATGATCTTTTCTTTTTGTTTTCTTTCTAGCACCATAGTGTCTCCCCTAAAAGATTTAAGTTTCTATGTCTCAGTTAATAACAGCATATTAATCATATCCCAGGTAGCAAAATTCCCCAGGTCTTTGATACCACGATACTATTCTTTTGATTGATTGATTGATTGACTTTACATCCTGATCCAGCCCCCTCCTTTCTCAGTAGCCTCCTCATACAGGTTCTCCTCTCCCCCTCCTTTTCTCCTCTGAGAAGTAGGAGGCCCCTGGGTACCAACCCACCGTGGCACATGAAGTCACTGTAGGACTAGGCACATCCTCTCCCACTCAGGCCAGACAAGGCATCTCACTTAGAGGAACAGAATCCAGAGTCAGGCAATGAAACTAGGAACATAGTCCCCTCTCCAGTTGTTGGGGGACCCACAAGAAGTCCAAGCTGCATTTCTGCTATATGTCCGGGGGGCATAGGCCCAGCACATGTGTACTTTTTGGCTGGTGGTTCAGTCTCTGGGTGGCCCCAAAGGTCTAGATTTGTAGACTCTGTTGGCCTTCCTTTGAAGTTCCTATCTCCTCTAGGTTCCTTAATTCTTCCCCCAATTCTTCCACAAGACTCCCTGAGCTCCATTTAATGTTTGGCTGTGGGTCTCTGCATCTGTTTTGGTCAGCTGCTGGGTGGATGGATCCTCTCAAAGGACAGTTATGCCAGATCCTGTCAGCAAGCATAGCAGAGTATCATCTTTTAGTTTTTTATTTTATTTTATTTTATTTTATTTTATTTTTATAAATTGCATTTTAAAATGATTTCTTATACTATTTTTTTTTGTGGTTTGGTTCTTGCCCATCTTAAATTTTTCTTTTACATTTAAAAGAAAAAAAAAATAGAATAACTTTTCTATATTCTTCAACAAAAGCCCCGAATGTAAGAATATTTAGTCATTGCAAACAGAGCTCACTAACAAAGCACTCTTTTCTGTAATTTTTAAAAATTCAATCTGGAGTATTTATTGCTATGAGCATGGGATGGATTCAGTTGCTTTCTTGTTTTTTTCTTTGCTTCTTTTGGAAGATTATTTTTATCAAATCAGGGAGCTGGAACAGAGTGTAAACATGTCCATGCTCACTGTCATTTCCCTTTTGTTTTGCCCTCTTTCAGGGATTAAGTTTGCAATCTCTGTATGAAGTTTCAGGATTTCAGTGATGATAAAATGTATGTTTTTGAGTGTAGGCAATGTGTCGGTGTGCTAACCAATTAATTTTCAGTGACACTCAGACGTTATAGATTATTGTTGTGCCTAATTTTAAGACATGGAGATTGAAGAGGTGAGATACTTTACTTAGATTTATGTGCGAGGAAGTGACAACAGTCACAATTAGAATTTAGATTTGCTTTAGTTAAGAGTTTGTGATAGTTTAGTCTTTGTATAAATTGCATTTTAAAATGATTTCTTAAAGATCTTATTTTTTGTTGCTGTTGGTGCTTTCTGTTTTTGTTTTGTTTTCTTGTTTTGTGTTTGTATTTTAGGTTTTCTTTTAAAAAGAATTTGTGATCTTAACCATTAAGTTTCATTTTCTTTAAGAATTCTACCATCTTTGAGGGTACTCCTTACCCTAAGAAGCCTCTACCGAGATAGTAATCATAGTATAATATTTATTTTTTGATTTCAAGCATGTTATGTATTTGGAAAAAGATTGTATGCTTTTATATTTTTAAATAAAGACACTAGTTTAGTTAAAAAAATAATTCTGAGACAAACCTTAGGGAATTGGACAAGACTGCTTTCACATGCGTTAGCTTTTAAAGGGGAGACAGGCTGATGTCTCCCCTGAGAGGGCAGACTCTCTGATGGTCTAGATCAGCTGCCTGCGTCAACAGTCACTGAAACGATACTGCTTGCTGCCTTTATCTCCACTGCTGGCCTAGCACCTGTGTCCCTACACTTGCTGTCCCTGTTCTGTCCATTTCATCTATGTGTCATTGCTAGTTTCTAACATTTTCCTGCCTATCTTTCCTTAAGTCTCTTGGTTTGAAACAGACTAGCTTGACATGGAGCCCTTTTTGTTAACTTGTTTCAGATCCCGTATACTGCAGCCTGCTCGTGCAGCCTGGGCTTTTACACTTTCACCATCTTCCCCTTCCTGGCTCCAGGGAACTGAGTAACTACCTCTGCAGTTGCTGACTGGAGATGTTATTTTGGGCCATGAAGTCTGGGGTCACGGTTAGAGTGGAGAAGTAGCTGAAGTCAGTTTCAGTGGGTGAATCACATCTTTGGGTTTTACATCCCATGTGCATTACAAATTGTTATTGGGGTCTAATTAATGTGTGTGTCCAACTTTTTGTGTAAATTAATTTGCATACTAGATAAGAACATCACAAGGTAGCAGGAATCTAGATTTTTTTCATCTTTGAATTCTCAATATAGTTTTTAGCTCTTAAAACAACAACAAAAAAACCCACTGAATAAATGAGTTAATTAAATATAACAGTAGCCAGTAGAGATTAGAGGCTTGACCTGAAACCGTGAATTTATTCCAGGTAAAAATGGGAGTTATTTAAAGAAGGATGGAACCTTGACATCCCTGTGGTTACTTAAGCCATCCCATGTGACTCTATACCCAAATGCCCCCATTTATTCATGTTGCAGGAGGCTGTACTGAAGCTCTTACAATTCATTCACCTTGCCTTGTCATTTACTAAAATTGAGGTCAGAGAACTGTTTATTACAAGGTTGTGTGTACGTTTAAAAACAATACTTTCTATTTTATGGAAGAAGTAAGATATGTCTAATTCATTGCTCCTCTAACAAGAAAGCTCAATAATTGAGCCACATAAGGAAAGTGACATAGGATGGAAGGAAGAATATTCTAGTCTCAGCATGCCACAGTATGCCAGCTATAGAGAAGAGGGGTCTGTATTTCACAAACTGCTGCAAACTGGGAGACAGGAGAATTTGCAACAGGATCTTTGAAACTCTCAAGTATAGTCTCAGGTCTGCTGTTGACTTTGTGTCAGTTAGAAATTCCTTCAGTTTGCTTGACTCTCAATCTGTCAAGTGCTATAAGCAAAGACAAAATGTAACTTGTGAGAAGTTCTTGAAGATTTAATAAATTCATCTAGGAAAATAGTTCCAAGCCTGATTCTGAAAGTAGCTAGTGATGAGCAACAGTTAAATACAGCTTTCAAGCAGGATATGTTAAAGGAAGCATGGTAAAATGTGCATGTGAAAACAGGAGTATGTTTCCCCAAACACCAAACCAGCTGGGGCACCCAGAGTTCACTTTGGAGACTCAGCCACACTGCCTGTTGGGATCTGAGATCACTGTGCATTTGTTTACCCTGCTCTGATCAACATCTCTCTACTTTTTCTTCTGTTTCTTAACTGAAAAGGGAAGGATAATTTCATCTGTCTTGTTCACTTAATTGGGAAACAATGACTACTTTATAACTGGAAAAAGAGAACTAGATACATTTTAAAGAGTCAATCTTTATTTTTCATACTTTATTTACATTTCAAATGTTTCCCCCTTTCCAGATCTCCCCTTTGGAACCTCCCCATTCCCTCCTCCCTCCCCCTGCCACTATGGGGGCATTCCCCCACCCACCTACCCACCCACCTACCAACTCTCATCTTCCCTCCTTGGCATTCTCCTATACTGGGGCATCTAACACCCTCAGGCCATACGGCCTCTCCTCCCCCTGATGGCTAACAAGACCCTCCTCTCCCGCATATGTGGCCAGCACCATAGGTCCCTCCATGTGTATTCTTTGGTTGGTGATCCAGTCTCCAGGAGCATTGAGGGGTCAGGCCAGTGGACACTGTTGCACCCTCCCTGAGGCTGAAAACTCCCACAACTATTTCAATCCCTTCTCCAAATCTTCCCTCTGGGACCTCACACTCAGCCCTATGGTTGCTGTGAAGTGACTCTTGGGTATTTCTAACTTTTGGACTAATAACAGCTTATCAGTGAGTACATACCATGTTCATTCTTTTGTGACTGTGCTACCTCGCTCAGGATGATATTTTCAAGTTCCATCCATTTGCCTGCAAATTTCATGAAGTCACTGATTTTAATAGCTGAGTAGTATTCCATTGTGTGAATGTACCACATTTTCTGCTTCCATTCCTCTGTTGAGGGACATCTGGGTTGTTTCCAGTTTCTGGCTATTATAAATATGGCTGCTATGAACATAGTGGAACATGTGCCCTTATTACATGTTGGAACATCTTCTGGGGATATGCCCAGGAGTGGAATAGCTGGGTCCTCAGGTAGTATTATGTTCATTTTTCTGAGGGTCCACCAAGCTGATTTCCAGAGAGGTTGTATCAGCTTGCATTCCCACCAGAAATGGAGTAGTATTTCTCTTTCTCCACATCCTCGCCAACATCTGCTGTCACCTGAGTGTTTGATCTTAGCCATTCTGACTGGCGTGAGGTAGAATCTCAGGGTTGTTTTGATTTGCATTTCCCTGATAACTAAGGATGCTGAACATTTCTTTAGGTGCTTCTCAGCCATTCAAATTTCCTCAGTTGAGAATTCTCTGTTTAGGTCTGTTCCCCATTTTTTGATAGGGTTATTTGGATCTCTGGAGTCTAACTTCTTGAGTTCTTTGTATATATTGGATATCAGTCCTCTATCGGACATAGGATTGGTAAAGATCTTTTCCCAATCTGTTGGTTGCTGTTTTGACCTATTGACAGTGTGTCCTTTGCCTTACAGAAGCTTTGTAATTTCATGAGGTCCTATTTGTCTGATTCTTGATATTAGAGCATAAGCCAATGGTGTTCTATTCAGGAACTTTCCCCCTGTGCCCAAGTGTTCGAGACTTTCCCCCACTTTCTCTTTATTAGATTCAGTATATGGTTTCATGTGGAGGTCCTTGATCCACTTGGACTTAAGCTTTGTACAGGGAGATAGGAATGGATCAATTCGCAATCTTCTACATGTAGACCGCCAGTTGAACCAGCACCATTTGTTGAAAATGCTGTCTTTTTTCCACTGGATGGTTTTAGCTCCTTTGTCAAAAATCAAGTGACCATAAGTGTGTGGGTTCATTTCTGGATCTTCAATTCTATTCCATTGATCTACCTGCCTGTCACTGCACCAATACCATGCAGTTTTTATCACTACTGCTCTGTAGTACAGCTTGAGGTCAGGGAGGCTGATTCTCCCAGAAGTTCTTTTATTGTTGAGAAGAGTTTTTGCTATCCTGGGTTTTTTGTTATTCCAAATGAATTTGAGAATTGCTCTTTCTAAGTCTATGAAGAATCGAGTTGGAATTTTGATGGGGATTGCATTGAATCTGTAGATTGCTTTCAGCAAGATGGCCATTTTTACTATATTAATCCTGCCAATCCATGAGCATGGGAGATCTTTCCATCTTCTGAGGCCTTCTTCGATTTCTTTCTTCAGAGACTTGAATTTCTTGTCATACAGATCTTTCACTTGTTTGGTTAGAGTCACACCAAGATATTTTAGATTGTTTGTGACAACTGTGAAGGGTGCTCTTTCCTTAATTTCTTTCTCAGCTTGTTTATCCTTTGAGTATAGGAAGACTACTGGTTTGCTGGAGTTAATTTTGTATTCGGCCACTTTGCTAAAGGTGTTTATCAGCTGTAGCAGTTCTCTGGTGGAGTTTTTTGGGTCACTTAAGTATACCATCATATTGTCTGCAAATAGTGATATTTTGATTTCTTCCTTTCCAATTTGTATCCCTTTGACCTCCTTTTGTTGTCTAATTGCTCTAACTAGAACTTCAAGTACTATATTGAATAGATAGGGAGAGAGAAGGCAGCTTTGCCTAGTCCCTGATTTTAGTGGGATAGCTTCGAGTTTCTTTCCATTTAGTTTGATGTTGGCCACTGGTTTACTGTATATTGCTTTTACTATATTTAGGTATTGGCCTTGAATTCCTGATCTTTCCAAGATTTTTATCATGAAGGGATGTTGAACTTTGTCAAATGCTTTTTCATCATCTAACTAAATGACTATGTGGTTTTTTTCTTTGAGTTTGTTTATGTGGTGGATTACATTGATGGATTTCTGGATATTGAACCATCCCTGCATCCCTGGGATGAAGTCTACTTGATCATGATGAATGATCATTTTGATGTGTTCTTGGATTTGGTTTGCAAGAATTTTATTGAGTATTTTTGTATCGATATTCATAAGGGAAATTTGTCTGAAATTTTCTTTTATTGTTGCGTCTTTGTGGGGTTTTGGTATCAGTGTAACTGTGGCCTCATAGAATGAATGGGTAGTGTTCCTTCTGTTTCTATTTTGTGGAATAGATTGAAGAGTATTGGTATTAGTCCTTCTTTGAAGGTCTGATAGAATTTAAAGAGTCAATCTTTAATGCAACCTCTCAGATGAAAACATTTCAAGTTTTCCTGTATGATCTCTTGTATCTACACTACATATTTCCATAGCATTTGATATGCTGTCTTACTTAATAGGATATTTTCTGCCACTATTTAAATATATTCATCTATAAGTATAGTATGGCTAACTCTCCACTGTTTAAATATATCCATCTGTAAATATAGTATAGCTATCTCAATTCATTATATATAGGTTCCATAATTTTTTCAACCAAGCCATTGTTGTCAAACATTTCTATATTTTGAATATAAAATACAAGCTATGAAGAAAATATTTCTTTGTATAGTCATCCTTTCTTAAAGGATAAATTCCTAGACATACTGAATATATTAACATAGGGATATATATATATATATATATATATATATATATATTTATATAACACACACACTATATATATATTCAAGTAACCACAAAGATGCAAAGTAAACATGTTTCCTTTTTATATCTGTGTTTACACTAGATAAAATTTTGCAAAATCATTTTTGTTGTGAAATAAAATCTGGATACAAACATTCATATGCACATCTATGGCCTGTTCAGGCTCTATATCTTCCATTGTTAGGAATTTTAGCTAAGATTACCCTCATAGATTCCTGGGAGTTTCCATTGCCTTTGGTTCCTAGCTTTTTGGACATATGCCCCTTGATTCCAGTTGTCTCTTCCACTACTCTCTCCCTCCCTCCACCTACATCTGATCCCTCCTGTTTCCATCCCCACTCCTACTTCAACCCAGTCCCTTCTCCACTTCTACCTGCAATGTCTAGTCTGTTTCCCATTCTCAGTGAGATTCACTCTTTCCCTCCTTGAACCCTCCTTGTTAGCTTTTTTGGGTCTGTGTTTTCTAGTGTGGTTATCCTGTATGGTATGACTAATATCCACTTATAATTGTACACATAACATATTTGTCTTTCTGGGTCTGGTTTACCTCACTCATTATGATCTTTTCTAGTTCCATTCAGTTGCCTGAAAATTTCATGATGTCATTGTTTTTAATAGCTGAGTAATATTTCATTATGTAAATGGAATATTACATTTTCGTTATCCATTTTATTTTCATTGAGGGACATCTTAGTTGTTTTCAGTTCCTGGTTATTATAAATAAAGTAGCTATGAACATAGTTGATAAAGTGTTCTGGTGGAATAGTAGATACCTTTTGGATATATGTCCAGGAGTGATACAGCTCTGTCTTGGGGTAGAACTATTCTCAATTTTCTGATAAATCGCCATATTTGTTTCCAAAGTGGCTGTACAAGAGTGCATTCCCCTTAGCAATGGAGAGTGTTTCCCTTGCTCCACATCTTGCCAGATGATCTTGTGTCTTTGATCCTAGCCATTTTGACAGGTGTAAGATGAAATCTCAGAATTCTTTTGATTTTCATTTCCCTGATGACTAAGGATATAAAACATTTCTTTCTGTGCTTCTCAGTCATTAGAGATTCCTTTGTTGAGAATTCTCCCATTAGGTCTGTGTCACATTTTAATTGGATTATTTGGTTTGTTGATGTATAGTTTCTTGAGTTCTTTATATATTTTGAATATATTAAACTGGAAGATGTAGGGTTAATGAAGATCTTTTCCCATTCTGTTGGCTGCTGTTTTGTTCATTTGATAGAGTCCTTTGCCTTATAGAAGCTTTTCAGTTTGATGAGGTCCCACTTATTAATTGCTGATCTCATTGCCTGTGCCATTGGTGTTATGTTCAGGAAATTGTCTTCTGTGCCAATACTTTCAAGACCATTCTACACTTTCTTTTCTATCAAGTTCAGCACATCTGGTTTTATATTGAGGTCCACTTGGACTTGAGTTTTTGCAGGGTGATAGGTATGCAACTATTTGCATTCTTCTATATGCTGAGTTCTAGTTAGAGCAGCATCATTTGTTGGAGATGATGTCTTTGTTCCGTTATATATATTTCTGGCTTCTTTATCAAAACTCAGGTGTCCATATGTATGTGGATTTATGCTCGTCTCTTTGATTTGATTCTATGGATCAACCAATCTATTTTTATGCCAGTGCGGGTTTTATTATAAGTTCTGTAGAAGAGCTTGATATCAGGGATGGTGATACCTCTGGAAGTTCTTTTCTTGTACAGGACTGTTTATGCCATCCTGTTTTTTTGTTTTGTTTTCTTTATGAAGTTGAGTATTGTTCTTTCAACTTCTGTGAAGAACTGTGTTAGAATTTTGATGGGAATTGCATTGAATCTGAAGATTGATTTTAGTAAGGGGGTCATTTTTAATATGTTAATCCTACTGATCCATGAACATCGGAGATCTTTCCATTTTCTGATATATTCTTCAGTTTCATTCTTCAGAAACTTGAAGCTCTCATCATACAGGCCTTTCATTTGCTTGGTTAGAGTTATACAAGATATTTGATATTATTTGTGGCAATTGTGAAGGGTGTTGTTTCCCTGATTTCTTTCTGAGCCTGTTTATTGTTTGTATAAAGAAGAGCTACTGATTTTTTTTTTTTTAGTTAATTTTGTATTCATCCACTTTGCTGAAGGTGTTTATCAGCTGTAGGAATTCTTTGGTAGAATTTTGGAAGTCGCTTATGTGTACTATCGTATCATCCACGAATAGCAATATTTCAACTTTCTTTCCAATTTGTATCCTTCAATCTTCTTTACTTCTCTATTTCTCTAGCTAGAACTTTAAGTACTATATTAAATAAAAATGTAGAGAATGGACAGCCTTGGCTTGTCCATGATTTTACTGGGATTGCCTTAAGTTTCTCTCCACATAATTTGTTGTTGGCTATTGGCTTGCTGTATATTGCTGTTATTATGTTTACATGTGTGACTTGTGTCCCTGATATCTCCAAGTCTTTTTATCATGAAAGCTGTTGGATTTTGCTAAACAATTTTTCAGTACTTAATAGGAGGATCATGTGGTTTTTTTTTCCTTTCAGTTTGTTTATATGATGGGTTACATTGATAGATTTTCATATATTGAACTATCTCTGCATTTCTGGAATGAAGCCCATTTGATCATGGTGGATGATCTTTTTTATGTGGTCTTCTATTTGATTTGCAAGAATTTAATTGAGTTTTTTTGCATCAATGTTCATAAAGAAAAATGGTCTGAAATTTTCTTGGTTGAATGTGTGGTTTAGATACCAGGATGACTATGGACTCATAAAATGATTTTGGCAATGTTCCTTCTGTTTCTAGTTTGTGAAATATTTTGAGGAGTATTTATATTAACTATTATTTGAAAGTCTGGTTATTTTTGGTGTTTTTCTGTGTTTTTTTTTTTTTTTGTTAGGAGACTTTCAATGACTTCTATTTCTTTAGGGGTTTTTAAATTTAAATTGTTTACCTGACTTTGATTTAACTTTGGTAAGTGGTATCCATTGAGAAAGTTGTCCATTTATTTTTTAAAGTTTCCCAATTTTTGTGGAGTTTTTGAAGTAAGGTGTTCTGTTAAGTTGCTTGGGTAAAATCTATGCAATTTCTTTATAGAGGCACTTGTGTTATAAACTTTCCTCTTAGCACCGCTTTCATTGTGCCTCATAAGTTTGTGTATGTTCTGCATTTACTTTCCTTGAATTCTAGGAAGTCTTAAATTTCTTTCTTTATTTCCCCCTTGACCTAATAGTTCAGTAGAGCGTTTTTCAGTTTCTGTGAGTTTGCAGGCTTCCTGCTTTTTTTTTTTTTTTTTTTTTTTTTTGCTGATGTTGATATTTTTTGAGTGTTGTTTTTTTATTTTTTTAATGTATATGTGCACACTGTAACAGTCACTGTCACTGTCATTTTAGAATCACAATATGGCCTTAGCCCTGGAGCTGTGAACTGTGCTTGGGTCCCTCTGGGCTCCCTTTTGTCCCACCTGGCTCAGCCCCAGGATCAGCCGCTGCTAGCCTTAACCCAAGATCCTGAATCTGCAGATAAAAGACACACACTCAGTTTGTCACTTTATAGTTTGCCTTTTGTGGCAAAATTTCTGGGTGCAAATATCTCCTGCCTGGAAAGGAGTACCTTTAACAATTTATTATCTCTTTCTCTCCTTCCACACTAAGCTTAATGGCTTGTCCCAATTACCCCCTGCCAGACATCTCTGGCAATTCACCAGCAGTAGAGCCACAGACCCTGGCTGCTCTGAGATTTTACATGGTTGTTGCATAATTCCCATTCCAAAGCAGGAGAGAAAAAGCCCTTTCTCTTTTCCTGCATCTGCCTTTTCCTCCTGGGACCCAGAAGTCCCACTTATACCTTCCGCCCAGCAATTAGCTCCTGCCTGGCCTTCTTTATTGACAAAATCAAGAACCAATTAGAGAACTAGACCTAGTGTCAACATCTCCCCTTATAGATATCCAGCTTTAATCCATGGCAGTTCAATAAGACACAATGAGTTATTTCAATTTTCTAATATCTTACTTTGTGACTGAGCAAATGGTCTATTTTGGAGAAGGTTCTATGAGGTGCTGAGAAAAAGGTGCATTTTTGTGTGTGTGTGTGTGTGTGTTTGGGGTGAAATGTTCTCTAGATATCTGTTAGGTACATTTGAGTCATACTGTTTGTGAGCTCAACTATTTCTTTGTTTTGTTTCTTTTTGGATAACCTGTCCATTGGGAAGAGTAGGGTGCTAAAATCTCCTATGATTAATGTGTGGAGTTCAATGTATGATTTAAGCTTTAGTTTATTTTATGGATATGTGTGCTCTCATATTTGAGGGATAGATGTTTAGAATTCAGATACCATCTTAGTGGATTTTTCCTTTGATGAGTATGAAATGGCTTTCTTCATCTCTTTTGATTAATTTTGCTTGAAGGTCTATTTTTATAGATGTTAGAATGGCTACACCAGATGGCTTATTCTGTCCATTTGCTTTGAAAACCTTCCTCTGGCCCTTTACTCTAAGATAATGCCTATCTTTGGTGTTGAGGTGTATTTCTTATATGCAGTGAAATGATAGATCCTGTTTTTGCATCCATTCTGTTTGCCTGTGGTTTTTTTTTTTAAATTAGGGAATCAAGTCCATTGATGTTGAGAAATATTAATCACCAATGATTAATAATTGTTTTATTTTGATGTTGGTGGTAATAGTAGTAGTAGTGTGCGTTTGTGTGCGTTTGTGTGTGTGTGTGTGTGTTGTGTGTGTTTATTTCTTTTTGTTTTGCTGGTGAATTATTTATATCCTATTTTTTTTTCTTGAGTATAGTTAACCTCCTTGGGTTGGAGTTTTCATTCTAATATATTCTGTATTGCTGGGTTGATAGATAAATATTGTTCAAATTTGGTTTTAGCATGGAATATCTTGTTTTCTCCATCTATGATGCTTGAAAGTTTTGTTGTATATAGTAGTCTGGGCTGCCATCTGTGTTCTTTCAGAGTGTGCTAGACATCTCTCTGGACCTTTTTGGCTATAATAGTCTCTGTTGAGAAGTCTGGTATAATTCTAATAAGTCTGACATTATATATTACTTGGAGATTTTTCCCTTGCTTCTTTTAATATACTTTCTTTGTTCTGTATATTTATTGTTTTGATAGTTATGTGACAGGGATTTTCTTCTCTTTTCACATCTATTTGGTATTCTGTATGTTTCTTGTATCTTTACAGGCATCTCTTTTGTTAGGTTAGGAAAAATTTTTTTCTAACTTTGTTGAAAATATTTTCGGGTTTTTAAGCTGGGAACCTTCTATTCTTATCATTTTTAGTTTTTTTTTTTCAATAGTGTCCCAGATTTCTTTGATGTTTTGTGTCAGGAACTTTTTGGATTTAACTTTTTTTTTTTTTTGACCTATGAATCTATTTCTTTTATCTTATCTTCAATCCTTGATGTTCTCTCTTTCATCTTTTTGTATTCTGCTAGGATGATGATTGCATTTGTAGTTTTTGTTATTTACCTTGAGTTTCTATTTCCAGAATTCTCTCAGTTTGTCTTTTCTTTATTACTTGTATCTCAATTTTCAGGTCTTGAACAGTTTTCTTCACCCATTTCCTCCCCGTTCCTTGGCTTTCTTAGCATTCTTTAAGGTATTTATTGATTTCTTCTAATTTCTTTTCTTTGATTTATTAAAGGGATTTAAAATGTCCTCTTTAAGGACCTCCATAATCTTTATAAAGTTGGTTTTAAAATTGTTTTCTTATGCTTCAGATGCATTGGCATACTCAGGTTTTGCTGCCATAGGATAGCTGGGCTCTGATGATGCCATGTTGCCCTGGCTGCTGTTGATTGTATTTTCATACTGGCATTTAGGCATCTGTGTTTGGGATGGTTATAGGTCTAGGTATTGACTTCTGAGTTTGTCATTGTTAAATGGGCGTTATATTTATGGTTTCTGTTTCATCTTTGGTCTTCTGGGCATTGTGGTCTGGATTTCTGGTAGCTTTCTTGATATCCAAAGCACTGAGGAGTCTCTTATCAGGTTGTAGGCTTAATTTCTGACAAAGTGCTTAGCCTTTGGTGCAGCATGATATCTCTGTTCTTCTGAGTGGTACGGCCTGCACCCAAGCAGCTGGAGTCTGTTGAAATTGGGAGCAGGTGCCCAGCTGTGGGGCTATTGGTGAGGTATTGGTGGGGGAGGTGGTAGAATGGGTCTTGGGGAACTGAATCTAGGGAGTGGGGACTTGACAGTTTCACTCACCTGTACTTCTAACTGGTTTGGTCTGCTCCTAGGAAGCTAGTGATGGTTAGTTTTAACTGTTGACTTTACATAACCTAGACTAACTTGGGAAGACATTCTTAATGAGGAATTGTTTAAATTAGTTTGCTCTGTTGAAGGTATGCTAGTGAGGGATTTTCTTAATTGGGTTAATTGAGATGGGAAGATCCACTCAGAACGTGGGCAGTACCTTTTCATGGATTTTAGTCCTATACTGTATAAAAAAGGAGAAAATGAGCTGAGTGTTAAGTAAGCTTTATATATGTATATGTATTTTTTTTTGCTTTTTAGTGATATATAAGAACCATTATTTGTTTAAATATACAAATTATAATTATTTTGTCTACACTTATAATAATAATAACAATATAACATGAAAGAGACTGAAGAAAGATTCAAGGAGGCAGGGACATTGGAGGATGGCCACTGCACAATATTTGCAGGATGTGACAGGCCACTGCACACATAAACTAACATCAACCATGATGTATACACAAGATTCACACAAGATGAAGCCTGTCAAAACTGTAACATGGATTGTGGAGGGCCCCAGGAAGGCTCATCTATAGCTGAGGAGCTATGGCTATTGATGGCTGTGGAGAGAATTTTCTTTGCTCTGATAGGCTACCAGTGTTCCAATGGGTGAAACTGCACTCATGAAAGACTGGCAGCACTGAGTGGACTCTAGTGATTTTAAAAAGAGGCCATAAAGCTGTCAGCAAAAAGTATAGGGGGTGGATATAGGAAGGGTGGCAGAGGAGGGAGTAGAGTTGGAGCTGATCGAAACACAGTATATTAATACAACATTCTCAGCCTGTTTATGGACACAGTAGGTTATGATATGTTCGATAATTTGAATATTAATGCACTTTTGATTTATTTTATTTCCAATGTTACAATAAATTTGCTTTATTTTAGAAGAGCAAAAACCCCATAATATATTCATGCATGAAAATATTAAATTAAAATAATAACAAAGAGAATGGATTTTAACAATGTGTCATCCTCCATTGAAAATAATTTGAAGTATTTAAAAACTTTAGTGAATGGGGGGAATGGAGAGATAGCTCAGAGGTTAGGAGCACATATTATTCTTATAGAGGACTTGAGTTTAGCTCCCAGAGCCATATTTGGTAGTTTACAACCATCTGTAACTCCAGTTCCAGAGCATCTGATGCTCATTTCTACCCTCTTAGTACACTCATAAACAGGTGTGCACGTAACCACAAACACTCCCCCCACATGCATACACAACACTCCCCCACACCCTTACCATCACCACACACACACACACACACACACACACACACAAAACATATCACACACACACACACACACA
Organism: Rhynchomys soricoides; assembly: GCA_019843965.1. Classification (NCBI taxonomy): domain Eukaryota; kingdom Metazoa; phylum Chordata; class Mammalia; order Rodentia; family Muridae; genus Rhynchomys; species Rhynchomys soricoides. The sequence goes on along the minus strand of JADRCH010000143.1, from coordinate 1,147,889 downwards.
CACAAAACATATAACAAATACACACACACACACACACACACACACACAAACCCTATCTTTAAATAATTTCAGTGAATGAATTTATCTTTTTTGTGTCTTTGGTTTATTGTTGCTGAAGAATTTGGTAGGATTTCTTGATAATCTTTAATTAATATCTATGAAATTATAAGCAATGAAATCTTGGAAACAACATGCTTTCTTAGTTAGAAATAAGAACTAAAGAGTGCTTTCCCCATTTGAAATCTCTGTATGTATCTTTAGCCTGTTAAGCACACATTTACAACAGCCATGAAGAATCTGATACTCATACACTTTTGAGTCTCATATTGATTCACATACTTTAGAAAAGTCACTGCCTAAAGTCACCAAATAGGGATTCTTTTTCCAAATTAAGTTGCCTAATTATAAACTTCCCGTTGCTAAGGGATATAAAGGTCAGCATTAACAACCATAGTTTCAAACAGATCATGAACAAATCTGCTGGTGGACATTTGCCAAGAAATGGAGTGTTTGCAGACTGCTTGGCATAGATTCCCATAAAGGAGCAAGCTCCGCCCAACCCCTTTACTCTGCATTTCCTGCCTGTCTTTCTCCAGAGAAACAAGTATTTAGACACATTTAAACCATCAACAGAAGTTTATACTAATCTGAGAAAATACATTATGAAGTTACAATATTGTTCATTTCCCTTCACTGAACAAGACCTTCAATTTCATCTTTTGAAAATAGAGATTCACCTCTTTTCCAGACTCATGTCCATTTGTCCTTAAAAGTTTAAGTACTGAGGTCCATGTGATTTAGTGCACTATTCCTTGAGTAGCCGTTTACTTTCAACTGCAGTTGTTAGTACCCACATTGCTGCAGTTCTGGCAAATCAGCTTACCATATTAGGAATTTTTTTTTGTTTTGTTTTGTTTTTTTGTTTTGTTTTCTCCTTTCAATGGTTTCCTCTGTCTGTTTTTTTTTCCTCAACAAATGTAAAATATTTTAATCAAGTGAAAACAGATGAAACACATGACTCATTCTGCTCAGCCAGGGATGGGTTTGCTGATGTCATTTCTGTCATGGTAGCCAAATAGTTCTAAGGAGAATAATTAATCTAGCAGCCTCTGAGTTTCAGTTAGAAACTAAAGCATTTGTTCTAAGTTCTCTTCATCTTCCCTTTCCTGCTCCCACTGTTTCATCCCCTCCCCACAAAAGGGAAGACGTAAAGGCGAACATAAACCTCTGAAATAGTTGCATGCTTTCCTTGTGTGTCATACCGCACACATTTCTCTCCACCCCTCCTGCCTCATTCCACTGGTGAGTACATATTTTTTTTCTGGACTGTTATTCTTTATGAACCGAAAAAGAATAACACAGATTTCTATTTAACAGTTTGAAAACTCTGCTCACTCCAGCCTTGTTCTAAGTGCAGGCATTGCTATCTGCTTTCATGGCTTCATGTGAGGGTTCTGAAATCTTTATCTTCATGTAAGCTTGTACTGCATGCGAGTATCCAACTCAAATTCAGCTTTCGGCTGACATCATGCCTTAGATGTTTTCTAAATTTGAATTCAAAATAGTGGAAGCTGAATTAGAGATTTGTATAAGACATCCAAACCTCCTGTCTTATTACTGTTTTCTACTGTCATGAAAAGCTTCACCAGTCACCAGGGCATCAAAATTGAGTTTTTAAGGTGATTTTGACTTCCCATTCTTGGTGATTCTTTCTGGTGAATTGTTAGTCACATATTTGTTCCTTCTAGATGAAAAGATGTCACTGCTGGCACACATACCTGTATTTTCCGTGTGTGTGTGTGTGTGTGTGTGTGTGTGTGTGTGTAGTGTTGAAGATTGAACCAAGGACTTTATGCATACCAAGCAAGTGCCTTTTTATTGAGGTACAAACCTGGATGCAACCCTGTTTTAATTTAAAATCAGAAAACTCACATTTGAACCCTCAATTTCACTTTTAGTCTGTATGACCTGAGTGAGTGAGACCTGTTACTTCCAGGGGGTGAACCTCTTATGAAATGGAAGTAAATGTAATTGCTCATTTCCCTTCACAGAACAAGATTTTCAACTTCATCCTTTGAAAATAGAGGATCATCTCTTTTCCAGACTCATATCCATTTGTCCTTAAGTGTTTAAGTACCAAGGTCCATGTGATTTAGTGCCCTAGTCCTTGAGTAGCTGTGCAGGGGAACAGATGAGGCCAGTATGGGAGGGTCAGATGAAGTTCCTAATGCCCAGATAAAGTGACATTGACAAAAGCATGTAGCGAACAAAAGGAAGGAACTGTTTTCAATTTTCTCCTTAGAGTCACAATTGTCAGATTCGAACAGAGTCAGTTAATAGCCAATGATTGGCAGTACCACCTGGACAGAAGAAAGAAGATTCCACATAAGCAGCACAGTGTTGTCTAAAGCACACAACCTCCTTTTTGCCCAGCTTGGAAATATCAACTGCCTGTTCAATGCTTGTGTGGTAAAATTGAAAAGTTTCAAACTTTGAACAAAATATACTTTCCATTTCTTTCTCCAAATCCTTTGTTTTCTCACTACTACCCCTAACTATGAGGCCTTTGGCTTTGCAGGTTTTGATTCATTCTCCTGAAACATTTATTTCATGCAGTGTATAGTTTCTATTGTGTCTTTTTCTTTCATATATATATATATATATATATATATATATATATATATATATATA
>JADRCH010000143.1:1050265-1142239 GCA_019843965.1 Rhynchomys soricoides | reverse complement strand
GGGGGGGGGGGGGGGGGGGGGGGGGGGGGGGGGGGGGGAGGGGGAGGGAGAGGGAGAGGGAGAGGAGCCTGCCCTCAGTGATGCAACAAGATCACACTACTCTTTCTCCAAACAGTTCTACCAACAGAGCACTATCTATTCAAAGATCTGAGCCCATGGGATGATTCTCATTCAAACAATCATCAAACAACCACAGCTTTTTCTAAGTCCATGACCCATATTTTCATTCCAATAAAGTGTGTACTGATCACTTATGTTGGAGACATTGTGTCAGTGCTGTACATACAGCCATCAACACAGCATTTTCTGTCTCTGCTATGTGGACCATCCTGCAGAACTGACCCAGGAACTGGAATTAGAGGTAACTAATGCTAACTAGGAAAGGGAAGGTGAATTGGAGAGCAGTAATGACTTTGATTTTAGACAGGTTGGCTATTCTCCATCCCCATCCTGCCCTCAGGTATCTAAGAAGGGAACTGCGAAAGCTGTGGTGGAAATGAGTTTAAAGTCAAAAGTAGAGCTGACTAGAGACATGCACTTGGAATCTGGGGTATAGACTCTAACGGAAGTATTCAAGAGAAAAATAAAGAGGAGGCCTATGACTGATAATTAGCAAGTGAGTCTGTGGAGGTATGTACCTGTAAGAAGAGAAATGTTTAGAGATGAACAGAGCCAGGGAGGAAAAAAAACCCTTGAAATGTAGAGAGATCACAGCACCGGACATTCCTGAAGTTATTAAGGTGGATACATAGGAGCTGTCATTGAATTGGCAATTCTCTAAAAACCACAGAGATCCTTTACGGTAGAGTGAAGGCTCTTTTACAGGAAGCAGAACAAAAAGAGTGAAAATAGATATGGATGTTATAAAGGATTTCTTTGAGAAATTTGGCTGGAAGAAGTGATACAGGATACGTTATTTTGTCTGTAATATCTCTGTTTCTCTGTCGTTGTCTCTCTCTTCTTTGTGTATATGTATGTGTGTTCATGTGTGTGTGTGTGTGTGTGTGTGTGTGTCTGTACTTATCCATCTGCCTCTGTCTGTCTTTCTATCCATGTCTATATGTCTCTCTGCTTCTCCTTGTCTCCATCTCTCCTGCTGTATGACTATTTCTATTTGCCTGTTTCTGTCTGTCTGTTTATATCTCTTTCTTTCTCTGTCTCTGTGTCTCTGTCTGTCTCTGCACACACACTCCTGCCCCGTGTGTGTGTGCATCACATGCTACAGGATGAAATGGAACAAAGGAAAGCTTGCAGTAGCTTATTTTCTTTCTACCATATGGATCCTAGGTGTTGAACATAGGTTATCAGGTTAGGTGGCTAGTGCCATCACTCACTGCGGCATCTCACTAGCCTCACAGTTCTGATTTTACCGTATTATCGTTGCTTACTCATACTGATTCTTTAAACAGTTGTCACTTAACCTTCCTTTGGGAAGTTGGCAATATTTGCAGGCTTATCACTCGCACCTGAAGCTGGCTCTTAGGGGATGTGAGAAAGGAATTGTGGCATGGATAAAAGTTATTTTTGAAGGTGAATTTAAATAATAAAATAATAGCAAGATCTTCATGACTCAGTTTTGTTGTTGTTTGTTTTTTTTAAAGGAAGATGTAAATTGTTAGTCTGTACAGGGACCAACAACCTTAGAGGCCATTACAGATGGACTCTTCCCTCATGATAGGCCTTGACTGAACTTCCCACTTTCCTGGTAATAATAGAAAGGAAGAAATCACAATTTCCCTTCTACAGGCCTCCTGGTCATAAGAATAGAATACCCCTGACTCTGTATTAAGATATGACATTTGGATCTATTCAAAAGATTATAGTATTGCATACTATATCTTTGCCAGGAACAGTTAATACAGGAGGGCTTCTCAATTACCTAGTTAGGAGGCTACCTCAGAGGAGTTCTGATTTACCTCAAGACATTGTAAGGAGTGGGAGGAAAAATTACCCCCTTAATTCCATAATATGATTTCTCAAAGCTCATCTATTGATGCTCACATACACACTTCCTTCAACCCATCACTGTTAATCTTGCCACTTTATTTATTTGCATTTTAAGCTTAAACAGCATGATTTTTCCTTGCTTTTTCCAATCAGCACTTTATAAAAGCCTAAGTATGCTTCTCCTATATAAGCATGCCTCTCCTTACGTTCTGGGCTTTCACACTAGTTATCTGAAGCTTCACCCCACCATTATGTGAAGAAACTGCTTGCTGTCCTCCAGTACTGAGGATGTCTGCTTCCAAACAGCATGGCCCCTCTTTTTCCACCTCTCTTCTGCTAGGAGCTGTCAAGATTTGCTTCATGAACTGTGCTGGATTTCTCTGAAATATCTATAAAACTATCCTTGAGTTTCCTTCTGAATCTGTTTCAAAATTCTTTTGTTACTAAGACTAAGAACCTGAAAGGGAACCCAGTTTCTCAATAAGATTGGTTAATTCTTTTTCTGAGTTTGAGGATGTGTTTCAAGAAAAAAAATTTTTCTATACTAAAATCTGGAAAAAGAAGTTAGAAGAATAAGCGAAAAATAAACTGAGTTTTGAAACTAGCACAGTACAGTACGTCCCAAACACAAATTTCTCTTAAGTCTGAAAATTCAAATATGTACTCTAGTTTAATATACATATTGGAAAAACTAAGGTTTTGTTTATAATTTTGCTACTTATTATATAAAAATGTATTCTATAATCTTATAATTATATAACAACGTTTAAATTAAGTCATGTAGAATTTAGAAATTTTTAAAAATAATACCTTTTCTGATCAAAAGCATACTTTTAAATGATTTCTTAGTATTATCTGTGATGTTATAAGATAAAAGACTAATAGAGATTTTAATTTATATTAGTATTTAGTAGCATTTTATGTTCTGATTTAATAATTGTTTATAATGCTCTTGAAAACATGTTGATAAAGGCCTGTGCATGTATTTTCACACCAAACAAGTCTGTGCTACTGTTTTCTAGTCAATTACAACTCTTTCTAAAAATATAAATATTATTTTTATAGGAATCAGAAGTTAGAATATGAATGTAGATAATCAACTGTTGTTATCTACTATTGCCTAGATATATTACATATAATTATTTTATGAATTATTATAATTAATTATTTTCCCATTAACAGAACATTATCTGCAAATACAAAAGTATCTCACAGAGAATTGGCCATCAAGAATATCGAATAACCAGGAATAAGTTGTAGACTCTGCTGCTTCTGAACATTAACATTTTGTTCAATCACTGTTCTAATTTGCTTTTATGTTGTTGTGATAAAATACTGACTAGAAGCAGTGTGGAGAGAAAAGAGTTTATTTGGTCCACAGGTGACAGTCCACCATCAATGGAAGCCAAGGCAGGAACTCAGGGCAGGAACCTGGAGGAAGGAACTGATGCAGAGCATATGAAGGAACACTGTCTACTGCTAGCTTCCTGCTTCTTCTCAGATAGCTTCCTTATACTATCCAAGACATGATTAGTGATAGCACTTCCTAGAATGGGTTAAGCCCTACTCCATCAATTAGCAATCAGCTAATATAATTGAGACAATTCCCAGTTGAGGGTCCTCTTCCCAGGTTTGTCAAGTTGGCAGCAATGAAGAATAGACATTACAAGTCCCTGCTTTGTCAACAAAGATTGGAAAAAGTTGTCGGATTTCTTGAAAACTAGACTTACAGATGTTTATGAGCTGCTATGTCAGTGATGAAAACTGAATCCTGGTCCTCTTTAGGAATAGTGAGTGCTTTTAACTGCTGAGCCATCCAGCCCCAGTTCAACTGTTACACTAATAAATGTCACTCCGTTATAGACATTACTTCATACTATATGTAAGAACTAAATTCCATAGGTTCACATTTTCTTTCTTTCTTTCTTTCTTTCTTTCTTTCTTTCTTTCTTTTTTTCTTAGTGGATATTTACTTTATTTACATTTCAAATGGTTCCCCCTTTCCAGGTCTCCCCTTCAGAAACTCCCTATCCCCTCCCCCCTCCCCTGACTCTATGAGGGTATCCTCCCCCACCTACCCACTCCTGTCTTTGCTCCCTGGCTTTCCCCTGTACTGGGGCATCTAACACCCGGCCTCTCCTCCCATTTATGGCCAACAAGACCCTCCTCTGCCACATATGCGGTCAGAACCATGGGTCCCTCCATGTGTATTCTTTGGTTGGTGTCCAGACCTTTTCTTTTATGCTTTTCACCCTCACTGGAACTACAAGCATGTTTTTTTTTGTTGTTTTTTTTTTTTTTTCTGATAGCTGTAAGACTTAATATCTATGTGAGCTAAGATAAACCTTGCAAAGTTTAGAGCACAGCAAACACAACATCATTGTTCTTCTGTTAATTTAAATACTTTACTTTAAAAAATAGATTTTTTTTCAAAACCTTTTAGGTAACAAAGCAGAGAACAACAAACTGTGTTGGGAAGGCAGGGGTCTCATATCCCTATGAGGAAGAAGTTGCTGCAGTGTGAAGGCAAGGGGGAGAGGCAGCCATCAGTAAAACCCTGAAGTAAAGTGAGGAAGGAGTGTCACTTTAGTCAGGACAACAGTGTAGCTATTCTCTTTCCACTCTAAACACATGAAAAATAATAAGACATAGAGAATGTTGAAGAAGGACACATAGTTGGTTGAGCTTAGAGTTCTATGATTTGAAATATTAAGATCTACCAGGGAACTCCTGGAGTCAGAATCAAGGGTAAGTGGCAGATCACTCTGCATACTAGCATTCTATGCCCATGGTACATATATTAATCCAACATACCACCAAAACATTTAAAAATAGTATTGAGATTAAAACTTGAAAAAAAAATGAGTTTAAGGAAATATGCTCTGATATGCTAAATTAACTTTGAAAATGCAATTGATTTAAATTTTTGAAAATAATTTTGTCAGGCTAACTGATACTGAAACACAAGTAGGTCTAACATTGAATTAGTAGGGCGTTGGACAAACAAACTCAATTTAGAACCAGTGTGCTGTGGCAGGGTGTGATCAGTTAGCCCAAAGAAAGTCTGAAATGTCTGAGATGGAGCAGGAAGGCACTCACTGAGTCCTTACTCTTTTAACAAATGCCTGGGGCAGAGCCTGGTTTGGAGGGTGAATGCTCCTGCTCTCTCTGTTCAAGTTTTAAGGACCTAACATTCTTCAAGAAGCAGCAAATTTGACTAAGTTGAGGGAACTGAATGACCCTATGGGAAAACTCCCTATTTTCAGATCTCTGCCTGGTTTCTCAGCTTTCCAGCATGACTTTTCTGATGTCAAGTATGAGACATTCCACTTGTATTGGAATTCCCACTCCAATCAATCCCATCAATCAGGGCTTAGACTGTAGGATCACCAACTTTTAGTTTTGCGACACAGAAAGCATGAGACATCTAAAGTTAGAAAAGAACTAGAGTAGTGTAACAAAGATGGGGCCATACAACAAATTATAAATGACAAAATCATAACTGTCTAATAGACTGTTTACTCTATACAACTTGTAAAAAATGACAAAATAGTACTTTGTTCTCTAAACTTTCTGATACATTGCAAGTTGGATATTCCTTTATGTCTAATTCAGCAGTTTCAGAAACACTGGAACATTCTGCGTACAGCTGTGCTTCTACTTGCACAGACTCAACATCTGCCAAAGCAAATATTGGTCTCTCCCTGTAATTCTACCACTCCACAGAATTTCTCCTGTATTTATGGGATGGGCGTGTTGATTATAAGCTAGACTTCTGGTGTTTGGTTCTTGACTACATTGTATTTAAGTTTATTCTATGTGTTTTTGGTTAGAACTTGAAAGCAGTGCCACTTTTAGATTTGGGAGGGTGCAAAGAAATACAGCCAGACAATTACATTATCTCATGACATATCCTCATTATATGTATTTGGACCATGTGCATGTTTGAAGTGCTCACTGTTTCTCTCATTTCCAAAATAAAGATTTTAAAACTTTATTACAAATTTGTATTTTTCTATAGCAGTTAAGAATACAAAAGTTGAATCTTTACCATTTTAATGTATTTTTGGGCTAAAGAAAAATATACATTGATTAAAAGGTTTAAAAGGCATCAATCATTATATTATTCTGGGAAGTTGATCTGTTAAGTTTAACTCCTTTTAAGAATAAAGAGTTGCTCTTAATATTGGGCAATTTAACAGGGAGTAAAATGTTAATGATCTAGAACAAGGTAGATGAGCTTATGTCTCTGATCTACACTCTTGTCTATACATGCTCGTAGTTTAGTCATTTGATAATTACATTTTGGCTTTTTTTCTTTTTTTTTTCTTTTTTTTTTTTCGAGACAGGGTTTCTCTGTATAGCCCTGGCTGTCCTGGAACTTACTCTGTAGACCAGGCTGGCCTCGAACTCAGAAATCTACCTGCCTCTGCCTCCTAAGTTCTGGGATTAAAGGCGTGCGCCATCACTGCCCTGCTCAACTTTTCTTTTCAATAATTACATTATACTACTACTTTTTTATAGTTTTCAAATGGTAGTATGAATCTATATTAGAAGAGTAAATAAAATTAGTTTTCACACATTTAATCTTGTTTAATGTAGTAGGCATTTTATTCAATATTTGCATATGTATTACAAAGTTGGATCAGAGATATATCAGTGAAACTAGATATATGTATTGTTTGGAAAGCCACACTGTATTCAAAAGTGGTTATATATAAAGCATTTTAAATTTTAAATTAATTACTTCTTTTTAAAGCTTGTAATATAATTTCATCTTTTCTCTCCTCTTTCTTCCTTCAAAACCTCCACACACCATTCCTTGTTTTTTTTCAAATTCATGGCTTTTTTCATTAACCATTGTTACATATGTACATATATACATGTACATGTTACATATGTACATGTATACGTATACACATTCCTACATAAGAACAACCTACTCAGTCCATATACTGTTACTTGTATGTATGTTTGCAGGAATGATCATTTGGTATTAGATAGCAAAGTGGTGCTATCTTTCCTGGGAAGATAATTTCTCCAAGTCTCAGCATTCCTTAGTTGCCTGTAGTTATTTGTTTAAAGCTGAGGCTCTCTGGCCTCTTCTCCATCCATTTTGGCATGTCTATTGTGATCCTTGTTCATCTCACGTTTAGCAGTTGTGCTGATGTGATTTATATGTGAAGTTTCTAAAACTAAGGAGATACAGTCTCAATAGCAAACTTCCAGGTCCTCTAGTTCTTACAGTTCCCTCTTCTATAACGATTTCTCAGCTTCAGGTACAGGAATTGTTTTGTAGATGTGTCTACTGGAACTTTGCTCCACAACTCTACATTCTGACTCATTGTAGTTTTCTGTAACGGTCTCTATCTGTTGCAAAGTGAAGTTTCCTTGTAGAGAGTGAAGACTACACCTATCTGTGGTTATAGGTCAGATATTGAGAATGTATTTAGAGATTGTGCTGGTTTAGTAAAATGGTGGTTGTTAATTCTCATTCAAGATCTATGACTTCACTGGCCCTGGGTAGTTTTCTAGGTTTCCAGTAGCAGGCATGGCTTTCCTCTTTTTAAGCAAATCTTAAGTCCAATTAGAGAACTGTTGGTTACTACCAAAGTATGCATACTACTACTATACCTTTAGGATTATCATTGTGGTTCAAAGGCTTCATATCTGGATAGGAGTATTGATTGCTTCCCTCATTTGGAAGCTTGTATGTTGTTTGTATGCAAAAATGTATGCAAAGCTTCTTAAGCCACGCATCTAGTCCTCAGTGGGGTGGGTTTTAAAGTCAGTTTCAGCTCTGGTCCTCTGACCCCTTTGTCTGAAGTACATGGTATTTTTAACAATAGAGAATTACCTTCACCTTTTGTGGGCAACCAAGGGCCATAGCAATAGCCTGTAATATTTTGAGAGTCTCTTATAAACCTTGACCAGCATCTCAAAAGAAGGTTTCGCACATTTTGTTTGGGGATATTGTTATGTGGCCTTTGGTTTTTGGAGGAAACATTGTCAGCTTAGGTGAGAAGATTTTGTTTGGGATATATATATATATATATATATATATATATATATATATATATATATATATATAATTATTATTATATTTGTATTCGATCAAGGTAAAGATGCACATATATTTGTTAGTTTAGCATACCCTTATCTAACTACAGAGTGTAGCAGTGTCTATATGTCCTTTCATTGAGTACCAGATGCTTATTCAGTTTCTCTAAGAACTGTTTACACCTTCTATTATATTACTGTAAACTGAGAAACAGTTTAAGATTTTGACAAGAATACTTGAATTAGTTATGGATTATCAGCAGCAATTAAAAAAGATGTGGATTTGTGAATTAAACACTGATGTTAAAATAGTAACTAAAGGTAGTATATCAACCAAGATGATATATATCCTTTAATAATACAGATGTGCTCCTTCCCTTTGTCCTGGACCCTTGACTAAATTGAACTGTCAATTTTTCACATTCTGAGATGGAAAAAGACCTTGAAAAGAGATTGGTATTACCAATGTGAAACAGTAACTACAACACAAGGGTTGCAGCTGAAATTACTTTCTTTAATGCTTTGCGCTTTTTCTTCTATTTGTGCTATTTCTTTCTATTGAAATAAAAAGAATAAGATACTTTTGCAAACTTGAAAATTAGATACCTTAATAAAAATAAAGACAGGAAACTTGGATCATGAGGTAGAGCAATATTTGTGAAGCAGTTGTTGGGATACTTTTGGTTTGGATCCAGGAATTCTCCAGAATATAATTATTAAGACTCCTAAATAAATTCAGGAGATCATATCAATTTATATTAACCATTTTATTGGCTTATTCTCAGTTATTAATTAATTTAAAATAATAATACTATATATATTACATATTGACATAAATAATATTTTATGAAAGTAAAATTTAATGAGAAGTGCATTACTTTACATTTAAAAATATCCTTTTAATATCTGATTTAATAAAATATAGTTGAATTTTTATATTTGTATCTGATTTAAATCTATTACCATAATTTGTTATGGTTAAAGTATCTGAAAAAAAAGTCTGGCTTCATAATGACACATAGATAAGAAAAGGGCAAATACTCCTATCAAATCCCTCCCTTTAAGGCTCAGCGAACTTTGGGAAAGAAAAGGTATAAAGAGTCTAAGAGACAGAGTGGATCTGCTAAACACACAAGATCCATTCACATATGAACTCATAAAGACTAAGGCAGCATGCACATGGCCTGCACAGGTCTGCACCAGATGGGGTCCTAGAACTGAAAGGAGAAATGGAATGGACACGTACCCCTATCTGTAACTCAGGAGCAATCTCTAATTTATTGGCCCTTGCAAATGAAAACTTAATTATGCCCACTGGGGGAACAAATTATTTGTAAGGTTAGGCTGCATACCCAGAAGTAGATCCCACGAGAAAACTCAACAGAACCTGTGGAGGCTCATTTTCTCACAATGTCCAGTCAGGGCTTTTTCTTCTTTTTAAAAAATTCCATCTAAAATCTCTTTATATCATATATCATATCAATCAATCAATCTATCCATAATCTGTCTATCTATATATCATCTATTTATCTATAATTGACATAGATTTTTCTATATAGATCCATATCTGTATATCCTCTCTATCTCTATGTTATCTTTGTCTGTCTGTCTGTCTGTCTGTTCCAAAGGTTTCTTGCATGTATTTTATGGCTTTCAGTTATATGGTTTTTTTTTTTTGTACTTTATTTACATTTTAAATGTTTTCCCCTTTCCAGGTCTCCCCTTCGGAAACCCTATATCCCATCCCCACTCCCCGTCCCTCTATGAGGGTATTCCCCCTACCCACCCACCGACTCCTGTCTTCCCTCCCTGGCATTCCTGTATACTGGAGCATCTAACACCCTCAGGCACAAAGGCCTCTCCTCCCACTGATGGCCAACAAGGGCCTCCTCTGCCACATATGTGGGCCAGCACCATGGATCCCTCCATGTGTATATTTTGGTTGGTGATCCAGTCTCTGGGAGAACTGGGAGGTCTGGCCAATTGACACTTTTGCTCTATCAATGGGGCTGCAAACTCCTTCAGCTTCTTCAGTCCCTTCTCCAACATGTACATCTGGGACCACACTTAGTCCAATTGGATGGTAAAAATTGAATCTTGGGTATTCCAAACTTTGGGGCTAATATCCACGTATCAGTGAGTATATACCATGTTTGTTCTTTTGTGACTGAGTTACCTCACTCACAAGTTCCACCCATTTGCCTGCGAATTTCATTAAGTCATTGTTTTTAATAGCTGAGTACTATTCCATTGTGTAAATGTACCACATTTTCTGTATCCATTTCTCTGTTGAGGAATATCTGGGTTGTTCCTAGCTTCTGGCTATTATAAATATGCTGCTATGAACATAGTGGAGCATGTGTCCTTATTATATGTTGGAACATCTTCTGGGTATATGCCCAGGAATGGTATAGCTGGGTCCTCAGGAAATACTATGTCCAATACTCTGAGGGTCCACCAAACTGATTTCCAGAGTGGTTGTACCAGCTTGCAGTCCCACCAGCAATGGAGGAGTGTTCCTCTTTCTCTGCATTCTCAACAAAATGTGGTACCACCAAATTTCAATAGGTTAAAAAAGAATGGCTAGGTGTTTTAAGAACAATTCAGGTCACTTAAGTATACAATCTTATTATCTGCAAATAGTGATATTGTGATTTCTTCTTTTCAAATTTGTATCCTTATGACCTCCTTTTGTTGTCTAATCGCTTTAGCTAGAACTTCAAGGACTATATTGAATAGATAGAGAGAGGGCAGCCTTGCCTAGTTCCTGATTTTAGTGGGATTGCTTCAAGTTTCTTTCCATTTAGTTTGATGTTGGCCACTGGTTTGCTGTATATTGCATTTACTATGTTTAGGTATGGGCCTTGAATTCCTGATCTTTCCAAGGCTTTTGTCATGAAGTAATGTGGAACTTTGTCAAATGCATTTTCAGCATTTAATGAAATTACCATGTGGTTTTTTTCTTTGAGTTTGATTATGTAGTGGATTACATTAATGGATTTCCGGATACTGAACCATCCCTGAATCCCTGGGATGAAGCCTACTAGATCATGGTGAATGATGGTTTTGATGTGTTCTTGGATTCGGTTTTCAAGAATTTAATTGAGTATTTTGCATTGATATTAATAAGGGCAACTGGTCTGTAGTTTTCTTTCTTTGTTGGGTCATTGTGAGGTTGTGGCCTCATAGAATGAATTAGGTAGTGTTCCTTCTGTTTCTATTTTGTAGAATAGTTTGAAGAATATTGGTATTAGGTCTTCTTTGAAGGTCTGATAGAATTCTGCACTAAACTCATCTGGTCTTGGGCTTTTTTTGGTTGGGAGACTTTTAATGACTGCTTCTATTTCTTTAGGGGTTATGGTACTGTTTATCCTATACTTAAGTGACCCGAAAAACTCCACCAGAAAACTGCTACAGCTGATAAACAACTTCAGTAAAGTGGCCAGATATAAAATTAACTCAAACAAATCAGTAGCCTTCCTATACTCAAAGGATAAACAAGCTGAGAAAGAAATTAGGGAAATGACACCATTCACAAAAGTCACAAACAATATAAAGTAACTGGGTATGACTCTAACCAAACAAGTGAAAGATCTGTATGACAAGAACTTCAAGTCTCTGAAGAAAGAAATCGAAGAAGATCTCAGAAGATGGAAAGATCTCCCATGCTCATGGATTGGCAGGATCAATACAGTAAAAATGGCCATCTTGCTGAAAGCAATCTACAGATTCAGTGCAATCCCCATCAAAATTCCAACTCAATTCCTCATAGACTTAGAAAGAGCAACTCTCAAATTCATTTGGAATAACAAAAATCCCAGGATAGCAAAACCTATTCGCAACAATAGAAGAACTTCTGGGGGAATCAGCATCCCTGACCTCAAGCTGTAGTACAGAACAGTAGTGATAAAAACTGCATGGTATTGGTACAGTGACAGGCAGGTAGATCAATGGAATAAAATTGAAGACCCAGAAATGAACCCACACACTTATGGTCACTTGATCATTGACAAAGGAGCTAAAACCATCCAGTGGAAACAAGACAGAATTTTCAACACATGGTGCTGGCTCACCTGGAGGTCAACATGTAGCTGAATGCAAATTGATCCATTTCTATCTGCCTGTACAAAGCTCAAGTCCAAGTGGATCAAGGACCTCCACATTAATCCAGACACATTGAAACTAATAAAGAGAGAGTGGGGGAAAGGTCTCGAATACATGGGCACAGGGGGATAGTTCCTGAACAGAACACCAATGGCTTATGCTCTAATATCAAGAATCAGACAAATGGGACCTAATAAAATTGCAAAGCTTCTATAAGGCAAAGAACACTGTCAATAGGACAAAACGGCAACCAGCATACTAGAAAAAGATCCTTACTAAGCCTACATCCAATAGAGGGCTAATATCCAATATATACAAAGAACTCAAGAAGCTAGACTCCAGAGATCGAAATAACTCTATCAAAAAATGAGGAACAGAGCTAAACAGAGAATTCTCAACTGAGGAAACTCTAATGTCTGAGAAGCACCTAAAGAAATGTTCAACATCCTTAGTTATCAGGGAAATGCAAATCAAAACAACCCTGAGATTCTACCTCACACCAGTCAGAATGGCTAAGATCAAAAACTCAGGTGACAGCAGATGCTGGTGAGGATGTGGAGAAAGAGGAACACTCCTCCATTGCTGGTGGGGTTGCAAGCTGGTACAACCACTCTGCAAATCATTTTGGTGGACCCTCAGAAAATTGGACATACTACTTCCTGAGGACCCAGCTATACCACTCTTGGGCGTGTCGTCAGAAGATGCTCCAACATGTAATAAGAACACATGCTCCGCTATGTTCATAGCTGCCATGTTTATAATAGCCAGAAGCTGGAAACATCCCAGATGTCCCTCAACAGAGGAATGGATACAGAAAATGTGGTACATTTGCACAATGGAGTATTACTCAGCTATTAAAAACAATGACTTCATGAAATTCACAGCAAATGCATGGAACTTGAAAATATCATCCTGAGTGAGGTACCTCAGTCACAAAAGAAAGAACACGGTATGTACTCACTGATAAGAGGATATTAGCCCAAAATTTTGAAATACCCATGATTCAATTCACAGCAAGTATTGGACTGAGCCTGAGGTCCTGGATGGAGGAGTTAGAGAAGGGACTGAAGGAACTGAGGGAGTTTGCAACCCATGGGAAGGGAGCAACTTTGTCAACTGGTCAGGCCCCCAGGTGCTCCCAGAGACTGGACCACCAACCAAAGAATGTGTATGGAGGGGCCTATGGTGCTGGCCACATAAGTGGCTAAGGAGGGCCTTGTTGACCATCAGTGGGAGGAGAGGCCCTGGTCTGAGGGTGTTAGATGCTCCAGTATAGGGGGATGCCAGGGAGGGAAGATGGGAGTGGGTGGGTGGGTGGGGGAATATCCTCATAGAGGCAGGGCAGGGGGGATGGGATAGGTGGTTTCCAAAGAGGAGACCTGGGAAGGGAAAAACATTTGAAATGTAAATAAAGTATTAACTAAAAAAAGTTTGGAAAAAAAAAAAGAACAATTCAGTTGTTTCTGCTTTGTATGTTATACACAGGAAGGTATTTCATATATTCTATCAATACTTTTCACGATCTGTTGTGTTTCCATATAGGGAGGTAAGCATAAGGCTGAAAAGGAAGCCACAGGACATTTGTAAAACTCCACCGATCCAGTAACACCTTCAGATTGCATTTGTTCTAGATAAAACAAAAGTTGCAGCAAAATAATAGTGAAATTTATATGTTCTTTCAAATCTTATGAGAGTATGTCACTTATAAACCAAAGTTAAATCAGTACTTGTTCTACTGGTGAGTGAAACCTATGTTAGAATCTACTATGCACTGAGTGAGAATAGTGCATATCCTCTTGTAGGAAGTAATCACACTGGGTTTTATTTTGACTGCCAAGGAGGATTCAAGTTTATGAGGATGTAATAATTGAGAATATACTTAAAATCAAATTTACAAACATTTTTTTAACAACTCATTTATATGAGTATTTATTTACCATATAAATACATATATGTATTAATTTTATAGTAATTATGGTAGATATACAGAGTACTTCTGATGTCAAAATCAGGTTGTGTTTAGAATATTGAAAAAACCCGGACATATAGTAACTACATCTTAATTCATAACTCAAACCTCAATTATGATGGATGAAGTTTACTTGAATGTACAGTTTTAGACTCACTGATTATGTGAAGATATTTAAAGAAAATTGTAATTGAAGTATATATTTTAAATCAGGAATGTAGACTTAACTTTTAACCAATTGTTTAAGTGTGTATGTAAAGGATCGTATTCCTAGAGTTCTGAGCAGAAGTTTCTACTGTTCTGTATTAATCACGCCTGGGCCCTACTGTTCATTTCCCATGCGACATACTCCACTTAAGAGGAGAACAGATGATACTTTTTATTACTCAACAATTGTCTAAAGTACATTTTCAAAAGGTTAGCATTTCATGCTTCTGACACATTGATATGTGGGATGATTACTTTCATTCAAACACCAAAGAAAATTACAATGTATAAAACATAACAGTAGGTTTGTCTGTTTGTCCTGTTACCAACGTTATAGCAGTTTTGTGATCCCCCTGCAAAAAAGTAGAGAATCCATGAACATCAAAACAGAATTTACAAGAAATACTTTCTGAAAATACAAGAAAGTAGCTCCCCCAATCCCAGAAATATTAAAATATTTAACAAAATACAAATAGACTTATAAAACAGGATAAAATGTGTCACATGGTTTCCCTGCTTTCTACTGCCCTCTTTATATCAAGGAAAGGCATAGGTCCAGGCCCCTAGGCACCAAGTAATGATTAATTGAACAATGAATGCCAGAACTTGATGAGCTGTATGGTGCCTTCTGTAATGACTGTCCGAAAATTTTTAGTGCTTGAACTTCTAAGCAGACACACATGATGGCATGTTCATTTGCTATAAAGGGCTTTTGGTGTCAGTGAGCTTCTAGACAATTTGTCCTTTGTAGCTGGTACCTAGCCTTGCCATTTAAAAAGTTTCCTCCGGGGAAGCCCTGACTCATGGCTCTTATTTTAGCTACAGAGAATTGTCTATTCCAATACAAACAATCATCTATGCTTCAAACTTATTAGACTTAAAAGTAAATAATGGATTAGTGATTTTAAAAGAAATAAAAGTTTAAACTATGAACACGAACAGTTAAAACAAACTACTTATAAGTAAGACATAGGATAACATGGGTGAAATTTAGAACCAGACAAAGAAAACTGAGCATAGTATGAATCTATTCATCTAACAGTCTAGGAAAAGCTATAGAAAAAAGAAATCAGGTCAGGTTATAAAGGCCTAGATAGCAGGAAACACTGACTCAAAATTGAAGAATTTGGGGAGGTAAAGATTATGATAACAGCCATATAGATTGTTATCATGACCATGTCCTTACACATTTGACATGATCCAAAGAATTATATGCCTTAAAATGTGCCTTTTATTCTATACAAATAAACTCCAATAAACACAATGCCAAAAGAGGGGGCAAGTGGAGCCTATGTTGTCATTAAATTTTCTAGTATCTCTGTTTTTTAATTTTTAAGTGAATTTCATATTTTGAGGACAAACTAGAAAAGCACAAATAAGCTTACTTATTAGGTAAGCATTAATACACCATTTTTATGCTAGAGATTTTCTAAAATCTTTATAACTGTTAACTCATTGTATTTTCATTACAACTCTGTGAGGTGGATGATATTATTAACCCCACTTTTCAAAGAAGAAACGTAGTTAAAGAAAAGACATGGGATTTCTTAAAACCACCAATCTGGAAAATGGCAGGAGGATCATTTGTGCTGTCTGGTTGGGTTAAGGGCTATGTTGCATTTTCATGGAATTTTTTAAATCTTTTTTTTTTTCAAATTAATATAATTTGGGTAACTTTTAAATTATTAAGGACAGTGCAAAGAATGCTCAGACTTATAAAGTTATACTTGAGAATCATTCTTTACCTTAGAAGAGTTCTGAAAGGAAATTAATTAATGTTTTGACATTTTCTATGGAGATATAAGCAACCATCTATTTTTTTCCAGTCAATGTCACTGATAACAGATCAATGAAAATTCCACCCATTTATCTTGGTGAACCAGTAAGTTTACTGAAGGTATTTAAAGAACCTATGGAGACTGAAAGGCAGCTACATCAGTAAAGAAAACTGTCAGCATGGATAATGACTCACAAAAGCTAATTTGCAGGAAGCTAGGCTCTTTGGAAAGTTCCTTTTTCCCAGTAAGCCTCACTGTTTATGTGACTTTGAGAAGGAGGCTTGGATTTTATAAGTTTCAGGAAGTTCCTATGTCTGTGAGTTTTGCTTGCTTCATGAATCCTTTTTTTTTTTTTTCATTAGTCACAAGGCCTCTGTCCTGGAAGAATTGTTTAAATTCAGAGAAAATATTTGCATAGCACTTAATAGTTCTGAATCTCAGTAACAAAACAATGATCACCACGTCTTTGTTATTATGAGTTGGCTGAGATCTTTGAACGTGAATAGTGCTTGTAGAGTAGAATGCTATAATTGCCAAAATGGTTTATTAAGTTATGTTTATAGCCTTGACTCAGAGAACTCTCCATAAATACTAAATGTGAGTGATTGTTGCCTTAGAAGATAATCGAATATTTTTAATTATAAAATATGAAGATTTTCTCAAAATGTTACTCAGCTAAAGTATAATTCATATTAAATAGGAAATTTATGTAGAAAAAATTTATAATCTAATATTAAAAGATCTCCAATTGGACAGCAGCCTTTCTGTCTCCTTCTGCAGCTGGGGACCCCAGTCTATGCCACAGAACTCCATAACCAAATAGAGCAGGGAGAAGGCTAGCATCCAGGGTGTGTGGACAAGCAAGTGAGTGGCGGTAAGATGGGCGCCACTGCCCAGTGGGACCCGCCTGGAATGTTTAGAACACTGGGACAAAGGAACAGCCTGGGACAGGAGCCTTCCGGTTTACTCCTTGTGGTCTGTGCCACGAGGCTCCATACCCAAATAGCACGGGGAGGGAGCTACCCTCCCAGGAGTGTGGACAAGCCTGTGATCAGAGTGTAAGGCCAGTACCTCCACTCAGAAGGATCTGCCTGGAACCACCAGGACACAGGGACTGAGGAACTTGTCTTCTGGTTTCCTTCTGAGGCCAGAGAGCTAATTCCATGACACAGGGATCTATATTCAGTGCAAGGAGAGAGGTGGTCTCCCAGGAGTGACGACACACCTTTGAGCACAGGAAGACCACCACTTCTGTTCAAATTCCTCAATCAAGAGGAACCTTCGCAGGGCCATCTGGACATAGGAACCAAGGAACAGCTGGGGACAGGATCCTTCTGGTTTCTTTTTGCACCCCAGAGTTGACCCTGTAACACAGCTCTTCAACCTCAAATTCCCCTCAAAGAGAGCTGGTCTCCAAGGAGTATGGATGAAAAGGCTTGCAGGAGGGACAAGCCACAGTCAGAGAGAGCAAGACCAGTTAACACCAGAGATAACCAGATGGTGAAAGGCAAGGGCAAGAATATAAGGAACAGAAACCAAGGCAACTTGGCATCATCAGAACCCAGTTCTCCCTACACAGCAATCCTGGATACACCAACACACCAGAAAAGGAAGACTTAGATTTAAAATCACTTCTCATGATGATGATAGAAGACTTTAAGAAGGAAAAAAATAATTCCCTTAAAGAAATACAAGTGAAAACAGGTAATCAGGTAGAAGCCCTTAAAGAGGAAATACAGGAAAACACAATCAAACAGGCAAAGGAAATGAACAAAACCATCCAGGATCTAAAACTGGAAATAGAAACAATAAAGAAGTCACAAAGGGAGACAACCCTGGAGATAGAAACCCTAAGAAAGAGATCAGGAGTCATAGATGAAAGCATCACCAACAGAATACAAGAGATAGGAGAGAGAATCTCAGGTGCAGAAGATACCATAGAAAGCATTGACACAACAGTCAAAATACAAAATGCAAAAAGCTCCTAACCCAAAACATCCAGGAAATCCAGGACACAATGAGAAGACCAAACCTAAGGATAATAGGTATAGAAGAGAGTGAAGATTCCCAACTCAAAGGTCCAGGAAACATCTTCAACAAAATTATAGAAGAAAACTTCCCTAACCCAATGAAAGAGATGCACAAAAACAGTCAAGAAGCCTACAGAACTCCAAATAGATTGGATCAGAAAAGAAATTTCTCCTGTCTCATAATAGTCAAAACACCAAATGCACAAAACAAGGAAAGAATATTAAAGGCAGCAAGGGAAAAAGGGCAAGTAACATATGAAGGCTCTACCAGAATTACACCGGACTTCTCACCAGAGACTATGAAAGCTAGAAGATCCTGGACAGACATCATACAGACCCTAAGAGAATACAAGTGTCAGCCCAGGCTGCTATTCCCAGCAAAACTCTCAATTACCATAGATGTGGAAACCAAGATAATTCCATGACAAAACCAAATTTGCACAGTATCTTTCCACAAACCCAGCCCTACAAAGGATAATAGATGGAAAATGCAAACACAAGGAGGAAAACTACACCCTAGAAAAAGCAAGAAAGTAATCTTTCAACAAACCCAAAAGAAGATAGCCACAAAAACATAAAAATAACATAGAAAATAACAGGAAGCAACAATCACTATTTCTTAATATCTCTTAACATCAATTGTGGGGTAGTGGTCTGTGACAGGCAGTCTGGTACCCGGTTGAGCACAGGCAAACTCTGGGTGACCCAGCGGAATCGGCAAGGAACCGGAAACGTTATTCCAAGGCTCCTGGGAGGCTTTTGGCTCCAGTCAAGGTCACATACCATCCCTCCTCAGGTAGAGGCGTGGCCACCAGCCCCAAGTCATCCCCGTGTTAATGAGACACCTAGAGGCTTAGCCTCACCTCTTTCCAGTTACTATATCTGCCGCCCCTCTCTTAGAGGGGCAGGGGTACAATTCCATTTATGCCACTCTACACATGATGAAAATAAACTTCTTAGAATTACGGACTGTCTCTTCATCTGGACCCACAGTGGGAAGCGAGGGATCTGGCCCTTGGTTAAGGAGTCAAGTCTCATCTCTTGCAGAGGGAATTCCAGCACTCCCAGACAGTACCCATTCACCCAAGCCTAACCAGCTAGCCCTGCCCCCAAAGCCCCAGAGACCTGGTCTTCACAGGAACCACAGCTGAGCTCTAGCTAGCCTGTCTGCCGCACCCTGTGGCAACTGCAGTGCTCCGAGCTAGAGAACCCAGGGAGATGGGCTGCTGAGTGTTCCCTGGGAATGGACCCCTCCCCTACCCACGGGCAGGGCCGGCAAAGACTTCCCACAGCCCCCATCTGCCTGTCAGACTGTGTAGGAAGGTGCACAGCCACTTCACGCATGTCTGCTGTCCCACCCAGAGCCAGAGAGCCCTGGGACAGACACGTGAGGCTTCTTTCCACCTCTCCAGGATTGTTCCAACAATCGATGGACTCAACTCCCCAATAAAAAGACAGACAAACAGACTGAATACATAAACAGGACCCAGTATTTTGCTGTATACAGGAAATGCACCTTAGGGTTAAAGACAAACACTACTTCAGAGTAAAAGGCTGGAAAACAATTTTCCAGGCAAATGGTCCCAAGAAACAGGTAGGAGTAGCCATTCTAATATTGGATAAAATCATCTTTCAACCAAAAGTCATCTAAAAGATAAGGAAAAACACTTCATACTCATCAAAGGAAAAATCTACCACGAAGAACTCTCACTTCTGAACATCTATGCTCTAAATGCAAGGGCACCCACATTCATAAAAGAAATTTTACTAAATCTCAAAACACACATTGCACCTCACACAATAATAGTGGGAGACTTCAACGCTCCATTTTCATCAATGGACTGATCTTGCAAACACAAACTAAACAGAGTCACCGTGAAACTAACAGACTTTAAGGACCAAATGGATTTAACAGATATCTATAGAAGATTTCATCCTAAATCACAAGAATATACTTTCTTCTCAGCACCTCATGGTACCTTCTCCAAAATTGATCATATAATTGGTCACAAAACAAATCTCAACAGATATAAGAAGATTGAAATAATCCCACGCCTCCTAACAGATCACTACGAATTAAGGCTGGTCTTCAATGGCAACAACAACAACAGAAAGCCCACATACACATGGAAGCTGAACAATGTTCTACTCAATGATAACTTGGTCAAGGAAGAAATAAAGAAAGAAATTAAAGACTTCCTAGAATTTAATGAAAATGAAAGTACAACATATCCAAACTTATGGGACACAATGAAAGCAGTGTTAAGGGGAAAACTCATAGCTCTGAGTGCTTCCAAAAAGAAACTGGAGAGAGCATACACTAGCAGCTTAACAGCACATCGGAAAGCTCTAGAACAAAAAGAAGCTAATACACCCAAGAGGAGTAGAAGGCAGGAAATAATCAAACTCAGAGTTGAAATCAACCAAGTAGAAACAAAAAGAACTATACAAAGAATCAATAAAACCAGGAGGTGGTTCTTTAGGGAAATCAAGGTAGATAAACCTTTAGCAAGACTAACCAGAGAGCATAGAGACAGTATCCAAATTATCAAAATCAGAAATGAAAAGGGAAATATAATAACAGATTCTGAGGAAATTAAAAAAAATCATCAGATCCTACTACAAAAGCCTGTACTCAACCAAATTGGAAAATCTGGATGAAATGGACAATTTTCTAGACAGATACCAAATACCAAAATTAAATCAGGATCATATAAACCATCTAAACAGTCCCATAACCCCTATAGAAATAAAAGCAGTCATTAAAAGTCTCCCAACTAAAAAAAGCCCAAGACCAGGTGTGTTTAGTGCAGAATTCTATAGGACCTTCAAAGAAGACCTAATACCAATACTCTTCAAACTAGTCCTTAAAATAGAAACAGAAGGAACACTACCTAATTCAGTCTCTGAGGCCACAGTTACACCGATACCAAAAGACCCAACAAAGAAAGTAAAACTTGAGACCAATTTTCCTTATGAATATCGATGCAAAAATACTCAATAAAATTCTCACAAACCAAATCCAAGAACACATCAAAATGATCATTCATTATGATCAAGTAGGCTTCATCCCAGGGATACAGGGGTGGTTCAATACCCAGAAATCCATCAATGTAATCCACTACATGAACAAACTCAAAGAAAAAAACAAAACAAAACAAAACAAAACATATGATCATTTCATTACATACTGAAAAGGCATTTAAAAAAAATTCAACATCCCTTCATGGTAAAAGTCTTATAAGGATCAGGAATTCAAACCCATACCTAAACTTAGTAAAAGCAATATAGAGCAAACCAGTAGCCAACATCAAACTAAATGGAGAAAAACATGAAGCAATCCCACTAAAATCAGGGACTAGGTAAGGCTGTCCTCTCCGTATCTACTCAATATAGTACTTGAAGTTCTAGCTAGAGCAATTAGTCAACAAAAGGAGGTCAAAGGGATACAAATTGGAAAGGAAGAAATCAAAATATCACTATTTGCAGATGATATGATTTTATACTTAAGTGACCCAAAAAATTCCACCAGAGAAATGCTACAGCTAATAAACAACTTCAGCAAAGTGGCCAGATATAAAATTAACTCAAACAAATCAGTAGCCTTCCTATACTCAAAGGATATACAAGCTGAGAAAGAAATTAGGTAAACAACACCATTCACAATAGTCACAAAGAATATAAAGTATCTGGCTGTGACTCTAACCAAACAAGTGAAAGATCTGTATGACAAGAACTTCAGGTCTATAAGAAAGAAATTGAAGAAGACCTCAGAAGATGGAAAGGTCTCTCATGATTAATATAGTAAAAGTGGCCATCTTGCTGAAAGCAATCTACAGATTCAGTGCAATCCCCATCAAAATTCCAACTCAATTCCTCATAGACTTAGAAAGAGCAATTCTCAAACTCATTTGGAAAAACAAAAAACCCAGGATAGCAAAAACTCTTCTCAACAATAAAAGAACTTCTGGGGGAATCAGCATCCCTGACCTCAAGCTGTACTACAGAGCAGCAGTGATAAAAACTGCATGGTATTGGTACACTGACAGGCAGGTAGATCAATGGAATAGAATTGAAGACCCAGAAATGAACCCACACACTTATGGTCACTTGATCGTTGACAAAGGAGCTAAAACCATCCAGTGAAAACAAGACAGAATTTTCAACACATGGTGCTGGCTCACCTGGAGGTCAACATGTAGCTGAATGCAAATTGATCCATTCCTATCTGCCTGTACAAAGCTCAAGTCTAAGTGGATCAAGGACCTCCACATAAATCCAGATACACTGAAACTAATAAAGAGAAAGTGAGGGAAAGGTCTCGAATACATGGGTACAGGGGGAAAGTTCCTGAACTGAACACCAATGGCTTATGCTCTAAGATTAAGAATTGACAAATGGGACCTAATAAAATTGCAAAGCTTCTATAAGGCAAAGAACACTGTCAATAGGGCAAAACGGCAACCAGCATACTAGAAAAAGACCTTTACCAATCCTACACCTAATAGAGGGCTAATATACAATATACACAAAGAACTCAAGAAGTTAGACTCCAGAGATTGAAATAACCCTATCAAAAAATGGGGAACAGAGCTAAACAGAGAACTCTCAACTGAGGAAATTCGAATGGCTGAGAAGCACCTAAAGAAATGTTCAACATCCTTAGTTATCAGGGAAATGCAAATCAAAACAACCCTGAGATTCTACCTCACACCAGTCAGAATGGCTAAGATCAAAAACTCAGGTGACAGCAGATGCTGGTGAGGATGTGGAGAAGGAGGAACACTCCTCCATTGCTGGTGGGATTGCAAGCTGGTACAACCACTCTGCAAATCATTTTGGTGGACCCTCAGAAAATTGGACATACTACTTCCTGAGGACCCAGCTGTACCACTCCTGGGCATATCGTCAGAAGATGCTCCAACATGTAGTAAGAACATATGCTCCACTATGTTCATAGAAGCCATGTTTATAATAGCCAGAAGCTGGAAACATCCCGGATGTCCCTCAACAGAGGAATGGATACAGAAAATGAGGTACATTTGCACAATAGAATATTACTCAGCTATTAAAAACAATGACTTCATGAAATTCACAGCAAATGAATGGAACTTGAAAATATCAACCTGAGTGAGGTACCTCAGTCACAAAAGAAAGAACACGGTATGTACTCACTGATAAGAGGATATTAGCCCAAAAGTTCAGAATACCCATGATTCAATCACAGCAACTGTTGGACTGAGCATGGGGTCCCAGATGGAGGAGTTGGAGAAGGAACAGAAGGAACTGAAGGAGTTTGCAACCCATAGGAAGGGAGCAACTTTGTCAACTGGTCTGGTCCCCAGGTGCTCCCAGAGACTGGACCACCAACCAAAGAATGCATGTGGAGGGGCCTATGGTGCTGGCCACATAAGTGGCTAAGGAGGGCCTTGTTGACCATCATTGGGAGGAGAGGCCCTTGGACCTGAGAGCATTTAATGCCCCAATATACGGGGGTGCCTGGGAGGAAATAAGGGAGTGGGTGGGTGTGTGGGGGAATACCCTCATAGAGGCAAGTGGAGAGGGGATGGGATAGGGGGTTTCCAAAGAGGAGACCTGGAAAGGGAAAAACATTTGAAATGTAAATAAAGTATTAAATAAAAAAATACTGTAAAAGAACGATCTCTAATTATACAAATAATACAAAAAATACAAAAAATACAAAAAATAAATATATTTTTATTGTTGGCATTTAGACAGAAGTAACAAATTCATGAAGTTTACAAATAACTAACATGTATAATAAATCAATTAACACATGTGTTTATTTACTTGGAAAGATTGTATGCTACCTGTGAGTGGCTCAGCAGGTAAGGATGCATGCAACCTCACTTTGATCCCCAAGATTCATACTTAAAAATATAGTACGGACTTTTGTAAGCTGCTTTTTGCTGAAAAGGAGATAATATCAATTTCAAAAGATTATACAAATTGAAACAGTTTTAAATATACACTTCCACAGAAAGGACATGTGCATAGAGAAGGTACAGAAATGACTAGTATACTGGTTTGGTGAAAGGCATTGGTTTTTAAAGTCCCCTACTGCAAGACATTCCTGTCCTCTTCTTCCTGGCTAGGATTTGTCTCCTTCTCAATTTTACTCCCTCACTGGTTTATGAGACAATGCCTTATTTAATGAATCATTTAGGTCCTGAGAATACTCTCTATTCTCATTATATTATCAACTATTTAGTAGACTCCCTGTAATATTCAATCTCTCAGAGCTCTCAGACAGGCAGATGTCCATCATCAGGTAGGGAAGAGAGGGCTGAGCACACTCTGTTTCTCTGTAATTATGAAGTACCCTAAGTGCACCTCAAACTGACATGGACCATCACAATCTAATTTCTACCCTCTGAAGTTCACACGTGTGTCATGGCCTTAAAATACCCTCACACATGTAGACATGCATGCACTTGTAAACACACACACACACACACACACACATACACGAACAAGATGTAATTTAAAAGATTTAAAGATATTAGCCAGATAATCTTATTTTTACACTATTGCCAAATGTTTCAAAAAATTAGTGACACAATTTAAGATAATGAAATAAACATTGCAAGATAACTTTGAATTTCAGTTCTCTACTAAAAGATTGCAGCCAAGACTTCAAACCTGGATCTAGTATTTCCCCTATATGTTAATTGATCCAAGTTATTAAAAGTCTGTGAACCTCAAATTCCTTCATCATTGAGAAACAAACAAATTGTAGTTCTTCCTTGGTAAGTTTAATTTGAAGATTAACTTAGTTTATATACATGCAGTGCTTACATGGTATTTAATAATACTATTGCTGTGCTTATTGTTTTCATAGTGGTTCCCATAGAGAATATATTAATAAAGTCATGTTTCTCTCTTTAAAATCACATGTTGCACTTTCAAAGAACTCATATGTGTAGGCATACCTAATTAATGTTGTGTTCTTTTTCTGGTCAGTTACCTATTTGTCTTCTTTATATGGTAAAGATATTTCTATCATTTTTCTAGGAATCTGATGTTGATTGTGCGCATCTTTATTTATACTGACTGTAATTTCTCTCTTTGTCCTAAACCACCTTTTTGATTCTGTATTAAACAGTATGTATTCAACAAACAACTACCTGGAATAAATAAGCAACAGAATTCCTGGTCATGCAGGAACTTTCAATGTGGTTTAAGATACAGATAAATACAGTGTTGTATGGAATGTCTAGAAACGTCAGTCTGTATTAAAAGAGGTTAACATGGCTGGTCAAGGAGGAGGCAGTGATTAAGCTTTGCCATTACATTATCTATACAGGTGAGAGAAGTGCTGTCCTCATGGAATCCACTTCTGCCATTCTTAGCGGATGAGCAGTTTTAAGTTCTGTAATGTATCATAGGTTTTCCTCTGCTTTCCATTTTGCTTTTTTAGTCAAAGCTATTACCATCTCTCATTTAAATAAAGTGCTACCTAATGGTAGTCCCTGCCTCCATCTTTGCCTTATAATAATACATTTCTCACATGCCATTCAGATGTCTATAAAATCAATTAGTTTCCAAATGTTTTGTTCGAGAGGAATGGCTAAAACTCTCTCTCTGTCTCTGTCTCTGTCTCTGTCTCTCTCTCTCTCTCTCTCTCTCTCTCACACACACACGCCACACACACATATGTATATGTATAATGGAATTTTTTCTACTGTAAAGAAAGTGAAATTATGTTATTTGAAGAAAAATAGATGGAACTGAAAATAACCATGTTAAGCAAAATTAGCCTGACTTAGAATGACAAATATTTCATTGGTCTTTCATATATAAACTCTAGATTTAAACACACAAATGTATATGAGTGTGGAAAGGGGAATATGTGGGGTGAGATGGTGGGTCTAAAGGATGGGATAAGGCTGTAAGTCAGAATAATGGGAGAGAGAAAAGGAAGACAAATAGCACAATTTTTATCATATATGGAACCTAGATTTATATGTATACGTGTGAGACAAAAGCAGGAGGGAGACTATTTGGGGTAAAAACGGGACCAGTGGGGGACACAGTGGGGATCAGGGCAGATGATTGGAGCAAAAATGAGCAAAGTACACAATATATATAAAGAAATTTCTTGTGTGTATATGTGTGTGTGTGTATGTGTGTGTGTGTGTGTGTGTGTAAATGCAATAAAGAAACCCATTATTTTCCAGGATAACCACAAAAATTATTTACTTTCATTTATATGTATTTGTATGTGCCTGTGTCTATGTGTGTGTACTTGCTTATGAGTGTGGGTGCCTGTGGAAGCTAGAAAAGACCATTGGATGCCATGGAGCTGGAATTACAGGTGGTCATGAGTTTTCCAATAACATAGATGCTAGGAGCCAAATTTGGTTCTCTGCAAGAACAGCAAAGGCTTTTAAACGAAGAGTCATCTCTCCAGCTCCTAAATAAATTAATACAAACAGTTTACCCAGATGTGTTGGTGCATATCTGTAATTTTAGCAGGTTCAGAAGGTGAGTATTAACTGAACTCATTAGCACATGAATGAGAATAAACACAAGGGGAGCTAATAGGTACTATAGTCCACGGCAATGAGCAAGTAGCGGAAAATGACAGCAGGACAGATATGACCCATGAAAAACATTCACCACTTTCTGATTAGAGGATACCAAATGAGATTTGACTAAGGAAATGAAGACAGAGAAAGAAAGAAGTTTCAAAATATCAAATTCTATAGGAATAGTTTGAATTTGAAATATTCTCTGTATGCTTATCCTTTGAATGCTTATTTTCCAGCTGGTGGCCCAATTCTGGGTGACTGTGTAACCTTTGGGAGGTGGAGACTCCCTGGAGGAAGAAGGGCATTGGGATTAAGTCCTTGGAGGTATCACTGCCTGTGTCATTCTTTACTTCCTGGTCAGCTATAATGTGACAAGTTTTTACTACCTTCTGCTACTTTAGTGAACTGAGGTGCTCCTGCATGTTTTCCTAACACGATTAACTGAAACCATGAACCTAAATCATCACTGTTGAGTGTCATGAGTATAGTAACATAAAGGAAAAATTTGATAGTTAATCGTGGATTGCCAACTTGATTAGATCTAGGATCAACTAAGCAATATGCTGGGTCAGTGTGTGAAGGTATTTTCTAGAAGGGTTAACTGAGAAGGCTTGTCCTTCTCTAAAATGTGCAGTACCTTTTGATAGTGGCCAGAGATGAAGGGATCTGGGAGAGGAACCTGCTAGCCTTTCTTTACTGCTAGATGCACTTCTCTGTTACTGCTGTGGATGACTCCATCCTTCATTGATATCAGAACCAGCTTCTTCAGCATTGTAATGTGGACTCTAGGCTTTCAGTGATATTGGGATTGCTGATCCACCCTCATGGGCTGAGTAGCAAATTGGTTCTTAGCATCACCCAAGAGCTTACAGCAAATGCTATATTCCTCAGCCCATACTGTATAAACCAGTCAAACAAATCCCTTTTGTAACATTATATATATATATATATATATATATATATATATGTGTGTGTGTGTGTGTGTGTGTTTGTATGTAATAATATATAGAATGAATATGTATATGGTTATTATTATACTTATTATACTAAATATAATAAGTATAATATATAATAATATATATAATATATATACTTATTTATTGTACTAAATAAGTATAATAATAAGCATATACATATTCATTCTATAGGTTTTGTTCCTATAGAGAATCCTAATATAGAAACCAATACAAAAAAGAGATAAATCTTGAGTTTACTAGCAAAGAGGCTTTTAATCTCTTTGAAAATGCAATTCATAGTGTAGTAGTAGAGTTGGAATTCTGAGGTAGAGGTTGAAATGTGATTGGGAGGTAAAGGAATGGTTGTAAAAGAAGTGAGATTATGAGAAACTCCCTAAGCTATAGGAAGATAAGCTATAGGGGCTGGAGAAATAGCACACTGGGTAAAGTAGTTTCTGCACAGGAATAAGGACTTGATTTTGGAGGCCCACCTCCCATGTAAAATGTCTGTCATTGCTATCATCCCAGCCATGGAAGGTGAGACAAAATTCCAGGAGCTCATTGACCAACCAGTTTAGTCAATCAGTGAACCCCACATAAAGTGAGTGACTTTTCTTAAAAACTAAGGTATACAGTAATAGAGGAAGATATCTAGCATCAAACACATGCACAGGCACATGTATACTCATTTACACAGCACATGCATGTGTGTACACACATGAACAGAAAATGATTTAGGAACTAAAGGTAAAGGATAGTGGATAGGCTTCAGGAAATGTACAAAACAGAGGAAGAGATGCTTTATTAGTCAGGGTTCTTTAAAGAAAAAGAACTGACAGAAGAAGGAATATATGTATATTATAAATGAATACACACACACACACACACACACACACACACACACACACACACCAAGGCGTGGAGTTGTTAGAGTGGCTTATAGCTGTGGTCTGTGGTTTGGGTAGTCCCACACTAGCTGTCTCATGCTGGAAAGGCCAAGACTCTAGTTGTTCAATCTCTGAGACTGGAGGTCTCATCAGGGTCTGGAGTTCCAGAGAAGTCTTGGAGAGCTGCTGCTGTTCAGGCAATGCTGGAATCCTCCCCAACATGGTCACAACATCAGCAAAGAGACACTCTGACAATAAGATAGGTAAAATTGCCAGTGACAGAGGGTAGTAGGCCGAAAGCACACGCTTCCTTCTTCCAACTACTTTTATATGGGATGCTAGCAGAAGGTGTGACTGATATTTAGAGTGAGTCTTCCCACCTTAAATAATATAATCAAGGAAATTCTTACAGGCATGCCCAAGCTGTTCAGGTTTTAGTTGACTCTAGATATAGTTGAGTTGATATCTA
This sequence comes from Rhynchomys soricoides, assembly GCA_019843965.1. Classification (NCBI taxonomy): domain Eukaryota; kingdom Metazoa; phylum Chordata; class Mammalia; order Rodentia; family Muridae; genus Rhynchomys; species Rhynchomys soricoides. The sequence goes on along the minus strand of JADRCH010000143.1, from coordinate 1,113,277 downwards.
AGATTAGCTATCAGATTACTAAAGGAGAGAAAGAGCATAATGTCCCAAGATAAACTGAAGGGATAAAATGGATAGAGAGGGAGAGATCAACTGTGAAAGATTGCTAATGCATATATTTTACCCTAAGATTAGAACATGATATTAGGTAGGTCTAGGAAGAGCCAGCAACCAGCAATAACACTTACTTTGAGGTTAATCATCACACAAATAGAAGCTTAAAAGTGCTAGTCAAGCAAACTTGATCAGGTAAGCTTCTTTTAAGTGTAGTTTTATATATAATTTGAAAACCTGTAATAAGCTTTTAGAATTGTTATAAGAACTGCTGTAGATTCACTCAAGTTCTTGTAGTGTGTGGATTGCTGGGGTGCTTCATGGGAACTGGGCCTGATTTCTGATGTCTTTTGGCTCCAACAGTGATGGTTTGTGTTCATTCTCACGGGAGGAAATATGGAGACAAAGTGTGGAGCAGAGACTGAAGGAAAGGCCATCCAGAGACTGCCCCACCTGGGGATCCATCCCAAACCAAACCCAGACACTATTGTGAATGCCAAGAAGTGCTTGCTGGCAGGAGCCTCATATAGCTGTCTCCTGAGAGGCTCTGCCAGAGCCTGACAAATACAGAGGCAGATGCTTGCTGCCAACCATTGAATTGAGTATGGAATCCTCAATGGAGGAGTTAGAGAAAAGATTGAAGGAGCTGAAGGGGTTTGCAACCCTGTAGGAAGAACAATATCAATCAACCATATCCCCCCAGAGCTCCCAGAGACTAAAGCACCAACCAAAGAGTACACATGGAGGGACCCATGCATGGCTCCAGCTGCATATGTAGTAGAGGATGGCCTTGTTGGACATCAATGGGAGGAGAAGCCCTTGGTCCTGTGAAGGCTCAATGCCCTAGTGGTGGGAAATGCCAGTGTGGGGAGGCAGGAGTAGGTGGGTGAGGGAACACCCTCATAGAAGTGGGAGTAGGGGGCTATGATAGGGAGTTTTGGGGGGAACCGAGAAAGGGGATAACATTGAAATGTAAATAAAGAAAATATTCAATAGTAATAATAATAATAAAAATAATTGACTAATAAACAATGGCACTGAGAAATTCAACTACATCCATTAAACTGATACATCTGTGTCACCTGTGTACATTCTGGAATTTTCCACATTGTTGAGTAGGATCCTAATGATAAACATGGAACAAAAGCTGTAGTTAGAAAAAACCCACTGTTTCTGGCTTGATGGCAACAAATGGCAAAAGCTCATGGAGAATTACAATAAAGATACTGAATTATCTCAGCCCCTAGGAAAATATTTCCTTGGTCTTACGGTCCAGACTTCTGCTGTGATGCAGAGATAGTAGAAACCATGGGAGACTGTGAGAAGTTATCATTGTGTTTTGAATTTTCCTCATGAGAGTTGTTTTTATAGTTAATCTTAAATCACCTATATTGGTAAGCATATAGCAACTGTTATAACAGGAAATGGAGGCGGATAGGAGCAGGCGATGGGGATTAGGCAGGCTCACTTTGGACAGATCTTGGAATCTTACCTCACCAGTTTTGAACTTTCAAGCCTGCAAATAGTTTCCAAGAGTTGTAGATTCTCTATCAACATCTGTTATCTCCACTCTTCAGTGAAGATTACAAGATACACAAAAAGTTGACCCACTTTTGGTACCAGGTGATGTTGGTGTCTAAAATGGTCTCATAGTAGAAGAAAACTGATAATCTCAGAGAGGACTGTTTTTTCTGTAATTATTTTTCTGTCACTCCCATTGAGTATTTAATGAAGTACTTAATAAAAGTATTTAATGAAAGCCTTTCTCTCTCTTCATATCATCCTTTTACAAATTCATGGCCTATTTTTCTTTGTTTTTACATACATATAAGTATACACATTTATACACATATCTAGTTCTAAGTGTATGGATGCAACCTAATCTGTCTATATCATGTTACCTGCATGTATATTTTCAGGCCCGACCATTTGGTATTGAATAACTAGTGATGTACTCCTCTCTGGGGAAGACTAGTTTGCCCATGCTCAGCATTCCTTAGTTGCCTGTACTTCTCTGTGTAGGGTTGAAGCCTCCTGCTCCTTCCTTAGTTGCCTGTACTTCTCTGTGTAGGGTTGAAGCCTCCTGCTCCTTCCTCTAACCAGTTTGGCATGTCTCTTGTTCCTGTCCTTGTTCAGCTCATGGTGAGGCAGACATGGTGCTGAGATTTTTATGCGTATAGCTTCTGACATTGTTATGATTTCTTTGCTCTTACAGACTTTGTACCTCCTCGTCCTCAATGTTCTCTGAGCCTTAGGTTCAAGAGTAGTTTGATAAACGTATCCATTGAGATTGGGCTACACAATTCTTCATTTCTATTGATTGTGGTTTTCTGAACTGATTTCCATCTGTTTCAAAACAAAGTTCCTTTGATGAGGGATTAACAAGAGCTTTTACATCGTGGGGCTTTTCCCACTGTTGTTCAAAGAATTAGAAGAAATTTGATTTTTGTTCCTTATTTAGCCTATTCATTAAGTGTGAGCAAGACAGCCATGGGAACAGCAGTATGTTGGTGAAAGAATTCACTAGACAAAGCAGGTCTCAATGGTATAGGGCTAGAACATTATTTTTGGAACTTCTCCAGAGTCTAGTTCTACCTCTCAAGTTAAAGCCTCTTGGATTTCTTTTATTATGGAAGTTAAATAGTAAATGAAGCCTCATATACCTATTTTAATTGTAGACTGTTCTTTTTCTTTGTGTTTATTTTGAGTTTAATTCATTCTACACAAAGCTGTATATCTTGTTTGTATTTTTTGTTTCATGTAGATGTATTTTTTATAGCATTTACACATATATGTTCCTTAAAGGTGATAAGATGCTGTCATTGTTTCTAGTGCCACACTCACTCCTATATTCAGTGTGTCTCGGAGTACTTGTTCAGTGCTGAGTAACTGTGAACAGTTGAGTCATTCATGTTGTGTGGGACATAATCCTGATCCTACAGAACTCACAATACCAAATATATTAGACTGTTTAAAAAACACTGAAGGTATTTAAATCTTGTCAAGCTTTAGTAGGGCACAAAGTTAATGACTTGCTCTTAACAGAAATATGCAGCTGGGACTACCATGTTCCCTGGAAAGCTGGTGTGAGTTTAATAACAGCACCATCCACTTTTATGTAGCTCTTTGCAATTTGGAATCTAGTTAATAGCATATTACTCACTTTAGTGACACCAGATTCTGCACACTGGTCAGGCCAAAGCCCCTTTTCCAACAAGAAAATTGGACAGATAAGGACTCTGTATAAATTCACTCAGATCTGATGCTGGAACCCACCCTTTCTGAGAACTAAAGCAATGTGTTTTCCTCAGTCCACAAGCTTAGTGAACTTTTTAAAAACCAATGAAATGCTCTGTGACAAGGGGAATATATAGATATGCCTCCTTAAGAGATGTGGAAATAACTCAATACAAAGTATCTCAAGTTCATTTTGCATTGGCAGTATTCTGCCTCTTTTCTTCCACAATCCTCTCAGAGCCTTGGAAAGGGAGCAGAATGAAAATTGGGACAAGAACCTCTCTTCTGTTGTCAAAAGAAAGGGTTAAAAAGTGACGTTTTAAAGGCTTAAGAGAATTCTGAATTATCTAAATGCAAAAGAAAAAAAATCCACTAAAAGGCTGTAATCCTCTCTAAAGTTTTTTAGTGTCTCTGGAAAAGTCAGTGGGCGTGTGTCTGGGGGAAGGGTTAGGGAGGGAGGATCAGACTCCTTCTAACAGGCTTTCTTTTAAAAAAAAGAGGAAAGAAAAGAAAACACACACACATAAGAACAGAAGGCGAAATAAAAGTTTGTCTCTGTTGGGAAGCTTCCTCTGCACTTAAAATCTACAAGAAGTACTGAAAACTCAAGTTGCAGAGGCGCGCACTCTGATTTGGTTGTTTACCATCAATCAGACGGTTGCTTGGCAGACACTGGATGGTTATGAGCCCGAACAAGCTGAAAGGGGCAGGAAAAGAAGTGGAGGCAGCATTCTTCCTATTTAAAGCTGCATCGCTTGAAAAAAGTTTTCGCAGACTGTGCCGGAGCTGGTGCTGAAACAGACTGAGGCAGCCCGGGGGACTGGTGCTGAAAAAGAGTCCCCAGCGGAATTCATGGTGCTACAGTGACCTCAGTATCTACTCTTCGATCCTAGGAGGACCCACATGTCTCCTATTTAGACATGATGGCAAACTGGGTGGTAGCAAGACCTCTCCTCATTCTTTCTGTTTTATTAGGGTACTGTGTCTCAATAAAAGCCCAGGAACAAGAGAATGGTGAGTTTGCCGTTTGCTTTGCTTATGGTGTTTATGACTTGGTTTGGGAACTAGATGGAATGTTAAGCTTCAGGAAGAGCGTGAATAGAAGACTCTGGTTTGGAGTTTGAGAAGGGGGCTGTAGGATTTGTAGCTTGGCTCCGGCTCCAGAGACTAGGCACATCTGCAAATCTGGAGCTTCTGTGCGTGCCCTGGCAAAAAGTGGGCTTCTGCAGTCCTGTAAGAGCCAGGATCTGATCAGTCTTTTTGCCCGAATGTAAGAGTGGGATGTTTAAAAGAAAAGAAGAGTGCTTAAAACGGAGCCCCGGAGGCACTTTTAGTTAGAGGTCTGTTGTGTGGGCTGGCGCTTTCCAAGCAGGGGAAGCCGCTGCAGCAGAAGCTGGGCAGGGTGGAGTCTTTCCTGCGCGAACTTCAGCAGCTTCATGAAAAGTCTTTGTTTAGAAAAACCTCTGCCACAACTCCCGACAGTTAGTTCGGAATTTCCTTTGTCTTTGCTCTTCAGTCCTTTCTTCCCAAAGCCTTATCTTCTCCTCCCAACGTTTTCATCTCTGATCTTAAAACCGTGTTTGCTTACTGAGAGGGAGTCAAGCTTATTTCTCCATGACAGAAGATGATAGAAACCAGATTTCTTAAACTGGTGTGCTTTCCCACCCTACTGACTTGATTATCTGGGCAGTGTGGTTCCTGGGTGGATGGCTGAAGGCAGGAAATCAGCACTCCTTATATATAACTTACTTGGAATAGAGGATTGAGAGGGACTGTCCCTTTAGATCCTTTCTTCCTTCCTTCCTTCCTTCCTTCCTTCCTTCCTTCCTTCCTTCCTTCGTCCCTTCCCCCTGTTCCTTCTAGTTTCCTTTCTTTTAAGGCATATCTTGCTTGGTTACTGTTTTGTTTTGTTTCCCCTATGTGCTTTACATATTTTAATGCTGGGTCATATTGTTAAGAAAAATGGTATGGCTGCTATAGAATAAAACTTAAAAGAAATTAGAATGGGCTTCATTTATATTAACCTTAACTTTTGAAGGTTTAAGTGTCAAAAATAGGCGCATTATCATTGTTAAGAGGCCAGCATAGATCTGAGTCATTGTTAGCATCAAACTCAAGCTTTCAAAACTTAGCAGTGTGTTGGTCATGCCTGCTATTGTCTTTTTCTTCTGGCTTTCCAGCCATCTGTATAAATATGTTTCCTGCTTTTCTGATGTTTTTCTCTACAAATATTTAGCAACCGTGTTTAGCAACTGTAAGTTCTAGAAATTCTATAAAGTTCTGGAGATAAAATTCAAGTCTGTCAGTAGTCCCATAGAGGGGGCACTTTTCTAAAATCTTGAAACTTTTAAAATCGGTTTCTATGTTTCAAAAAGTGAGGGGACTTATGAAGGGTGAAAGACTTTCCTCATAATGCCATGAAAAGTCTGTGTTGTTTGCAAATGTGTGAACAAAGAAGTTAGGAAAGAGGAGAGCAGGCAGCAGCATTAGGACACAGAGAAAATGTCTGAGGATCAGTGAATCTGCCCACTCCCCTCCCCCACCAGAAGACTAACTCTAAAATGTCCATAAACACTTCATTCTCAATTTATATTAAAATTATGCGCCTAACTTTTGTACAGTACAAAAGTAATCGAATATGTGTGTAAATGAAAGATGTAAGATGTTCAAAGTCTTAGAGCATAGGCCATGTGCTAAAACTCATTGCATTTATTCTGTAGGTCTTACTAAAAAATGAGGGGTTTACTGTTCTCTAATATTAATTTACATACATTAAGAAGAGAAGGTTTGGTTCAGAAAGTCCTGCCTATGGGCCAAACTCTCTTTTCTTAGTGTCATTAAATAGCAGAGAAACTCAAACCCCAGACCAAAGGTTTTTACCTAGAAAGTGATTTTTCTCAGACAGTGCAAGTAGCAATTCAAATAGATGTCATGAAGATTGGTAGCAGAAAGTTGTGTGCTTAAGGAAAATATTGAAGACTCAGTAATGTAGTATATTCAGAGCCACTTAACTTACACTTCCCATGCATACCTGGGTGTGTCCTCACACCCTGTGGACTCTTCTTATACTTCATTTACCCTGTTAGAATCTAGTCATTCTATATAATTTTTGAACTTGAGAATGAGTCAATGAGGAAAATGCTCTATATTAAAGAAGGGTCTAAGGCCTACATGTCAACAATATACAGTTTTCAAATCACTGCTATAAGTAGCATGGCTTGTGGTATTCCCTTTGTATTTAATTTAATATGTGTTGCAGAATACTGTAAGTGTACATGTATAAGCTTAGCCTTTCCCTTCTGTTAGTATAGGATACACTTTTCTTTTTGACTGTGGAATATGAAACAAGCACAGGTCGGTCTGACAGGAGCACATGTGGATGCTTAGATAGAGTAAGTAAAGATTTAGACATTTCTGGACAAAACACAATGACATTTCACTAAAGTTTAGCAATTGATTTGGATTTTAAAAGATTGTTAGTAACTAAAAAGAAAAAGTTTGGGAGTTAGGCTAACTTTAGTTGAAAGTATAATGTATCCAGAATCAGAGCCAAAATGAAAAAAACAGCTTTTCTAGTCTTCTCTCTCCCTCTGGTGTGTATTGTGTAGGGAAGCTTTGGAATGTCCCACATTTGTTTTTTTGTAAACGAAAAATGCTAGACTATTTTCAGTAAAATTTTATTTCCAAATCAAACTTCAGCATCTAGGGTGCTATGTGCATTTTGGTTATTAGCACTAGGCATACTTAATCTTAGGGAATTATCTTTGTTATGAATCATTTTATTCAATATCACATGAATTATGGAGAGAGAAGGTGTAGAAAGAGACATGTACTGTGAACTTCAGTGTTTTCAGAAGTCAGGCATGCAACATAAGCAGAGATACAATCATTTTGCATATTAGCAGAGTCTAATGGGACTTGTAGGAAACTGAAGACACATACATGCCTATTTTAAACTTTCCAAATTAGCATTTTTCAAAAAAGTATTGCATAAGCCAGATTCAATATGTCTAAGGGCCAAATCTGGCTCACAGACTATAAACTGTCAATACCCACGTTGCAACCCTACACTGATATTTGGTCCCAAGCCAGCTACTAACCAGGAAGAGAAAAAGTACACATGGGATTTTTAATATTGTGGTATCTTACATTTTTATGATGCTATATTTGTGATGTATCTTGTAAAATTATAAATAGTAATCATTAAGTGTATGACACTCAAAAGTACTTAGAGAACAGCATTAGATACTTAGTACTTAGAGAACATCATTTCAAAGGAGGCACAGCGAAACAGAAGATGAATATATATAGCTTACGATATTTACATTTATAAATTATTCTACATTTACTACTGTTGAAATTGTTTTATTTTAGTGGGCTTCACATATTAGAACACAGTTTCAGCAAAGAAGAGCATAATAGAACCTTGTTTTCTTACTCAAAAGAGGCTTTCAAGTAGAGTGAAGACCTGGTATATTGATAATAGTTGGGGACTCAAACTTTAATTCTCTTCATTCTCATATCCCTAATGTCCTTAGTGGCTGCTGGGTGATCCAGCTATTGCACGTAGTTTCGTAGGCATCTGGATAAAGAATGAAAAAGCTGTGACTCTGCATTTCTTAAATGGAATTTTTTTTCTCTTCAAAACATTTAAACTTATTTACCTTGGGTTGGAATTTAATCATAGGGTCATACAAAGATGTAAGAATTAGTTGAAAAATGTAGAATTTTAGGTGGACCATACAGTAAGATGCTCACCTATGTAAGACACAAGAAAGAATGGCTTCAGTGGACAAAACGCTTGAGTGACACCCTAGATGTTGTTCATTTCCAAGCAGAATGCAAAGCCAAGAAAATGTCAGAAGTATATACTAAATCACAGCGTAACATCACTCTGAAAACTCTCTCCCTCTCTCTCCCTCTCTGTCCCTCTCTCTCCTTCTCTTTCTCTCTCTCTCTCTCTCTCTCTCTCTCTCTCTCTCTCTCTCTCTTCTTTCTCTCTCCATGAGAGGTTAGGAAATTCATTATATTGACCAGTGCCATATGTGCTTCTCCCTTGGTTTAGGATTCCTTAAAAGGTCACCTGCAGATCTCGTTGTTTCTAGGTTTTATCCTTTTAAAATATATGTAGTAAACTTGGATGTGTTCTGAGAATCAGATCTTGTTCACACTGGTGAAGCACTATATTATGCTTTTGACTCCCCTTCTTTTAATATTGATGTGATCACACATCTTCTATGCACTAAAAGGTAAATGCTAGGACTTTGGTTGCATAGTGACTCATTTTACTTATCCAGCTGACTGAAGTTTGTAAGTAAACCACTACAATTTTGACATTTGAGGAAAAGAATCCAAAGCCAAACCTTCCCATGGTGTTAGGTGAATAAATCTGCTATAAAGAGGACACATGTAATTCCAGTGTATGTTCAGGTCAGTGTGAGTTCATCTCCCATTACTCTTCCTGTTCTTCAAACACTATCACCTCAAGCCTGGGTGGTTTACTGTGATCATTGCAAACATTCACTTAGTTCAAAGTGCAAGATGAAACAGAAGGAGTAGGCTTTGTGTTGAGAATGTGTGATACTAGAATCTGCTGATCTGAGGTGACAGTATGAAAGTATTTTAACCATACAGTTTGCTCCATGTTGAAGGGTAAATCATGTATCATTGGCCTTATGGAACTTATGTAAGGGTTGGATTTGGGGATACTTTAACCTAATGTTTTTTGATTCTGAGATTACAACACTAAGAAGTATATGTTTACATATGAGAGATACAGTAATGGTAAAAGGAAACGATTATAATAGTTACTAATTTATCATATAAATTTGGGTAGATTATATAAGAATTTTAAAATCCAAATTTATCTTAGAGGTGATTAACATTCTCTTATTTACTATTCTTTGTGATTTATTTCCACAGACTTAGATATGAGATGAAATACTATCAATTTACTGAAAACTCGAATTTTTTTGACTTTCCCCATGAGTGTGTACATATTCATGTGTGTACTTGGGTGTGGGTACGCATGTGTGTGGAGGCCATAAGTTGACATTAGTTATCTTCTTCCATTGCTTCTCAATCTCATTTTAAAATTTATTCTTAGTGTGTGTACTTGCATATGTGTTAATGTTTGTGTTCGCATAATGTATGTCTATGTCACATGTACACATCATGGTTAAAGAACAATTTTGTGGGATCATTTCTCTCCTTCCATCTTTGTTGTAGATTCAGGGGATCACTTTCAGATAGATAGGATTTACCAAATGAGTTCTTGGCTTTCGATTTTATTTTTTTGTTTATTAAAGATTATCCATTTATTTTTTATTTTGTGTATCTGAGTATTTTGCCCTCCTGTATGTGTATATCTGGTGCTCTCAGAATCCAGGCCATCAGATTTGGAAATGGAGTTATAGGTGTTTGTGAGCTGCCACATGGATGCTGGGTCCTCTGCAAGAGGGACAAAGGTTATCATTTGCTGAGCCCTCTCTCCAGTCTCCAGTCCCTTCAGCTTTGTGTTCAAGGCAGGATAGTCCTCTGGTTGTCTAGAATGATGGTCACTATGCCTCTTGTATCTGCTTCTCTTGGACTAGGATTGCAGTGCAACTTTTTATGTATGTACTGCTTATTCTAATTCAAGCTCTCAGGTTTGTGTAGTGAGCACATTACCAGCTGAACCATTTCCACAGTTTCTGATCATTCTTATACCTAAAAATATCGCACTAAAAGTTGAAATAATCAGAAAGATACTGACAGGTTTTTTACTATTAAATGTCTTTTTATGTTAGTATCATATAAGACTGAAGAACTGTCCTCTCTATGTCTCATCCACACGGGAAGCAGTCCTTCCAGCTTTGTCTTTAAGGTACAACTGTATGGACACTTTTATCTTAATTTTTATAAATAAACTGTACTTCAAATGAAATTAATATGAATTCATCTTTTAAATTTATTCAATAAGGAAAAATACAGTGAAGCAATACTTTCTTAATGATACCTTGCCTTCTAGGGATAAATCATACCAATAATACTAATTTAATTAATTAAATTTAACTTTGTACTAATTTAAGTTCAGAAAATTCATGCAACTTTATCCCTTCAACATTTTGGTATAATATTGAAACTGAAATGTTTTCAAAGCTTAGATCTAGGAAAAGAGAGTGTCACAGTTTTCTTTCCATTGTCTTTTATTTTCCTCAAGCAGAACTGGCTTCAGTTTTTAGATGGGAGCAAGCATGCCCTTGGTTGCAGCCCTGGTTTTCATTCATGTCAGCCTTACTGTCATTCATGTCACCTCTTAAGAGTCAGCACCTTCTTACTGGTCCCTCCACTGTGTGTGAGAACTGTGTTCTTGATATTATTGCAGCTTTGCAATAATCCAAGTCCTTTGCATTCTCATCAAGAATGTTAGGAGATGAGACACAGCTTTGCAATCTGATTTTGGAGCTCTTAACTGAGACGTAGAAAGTGATATGAATATGTATTTTAGTCATGACAAATACACACCCTAGTAGCATTTTTTTCCCTTAACCAAATCTTTGAATTTTTTTGAAGTATTCTATGGATATGTTCATCTGTAATTTGCTTGTTTTTCATCTTAAGGAACTTTTATTAATCATAGCCTCTTCACCTATTTCTTGTTATTGACTCTCTTCCTAGCCTATGAACAAATTCTAACATCTCCTAGAACTCATGCTTTATTTATGAGCCCAGTTTCCCTCAAGGAACAGTATTCAAGTTTTCTGTCTTGTCTTTTTTCCTACTGTACTCTGATTGTAGACCCTCCAGTCCATTTGAACTACTACAGTAAGAGAAATAGCACACATGCTAATTCAATGGCCTTTTTTTCTCTTTAGTTAATAAGACCTTCTCCTGAATTAATACCAATGACTACTCTACATTTTCAAAAAAAAAAAAAAAACAAAAAACAAAAAACATTTTCTCTCACTTCCTTGACTTTCTATTCTTGTTCATTCATAGGTTCCCTCTTGGTCTCCCACTTTGATGCTTTTCATTCCCTATTGGTTCTGTCAGGATATTGCCTTTCTAGGTCATCTAGGAAGCTTCTATACTTTCAAGAGTTTACTTTGTGTCTATTGCTAATTCATAAATCTCCTGCTAATCCTGATCTTTCATATGAACTCTAGAGAAAAGTCTAGGTACTGAGAATCACTTTGAATTCAGTGTATTTAAAACACAGTTAACTAGTATAATTGGTGTCTTGGAGGATTACTGTTGAAAAAACTCACCCTTTCTAGCTCTTTCTGAACTCTTGCTAGCTGGTTCAACTCAGTTCTGGCCTGAGCTTCTCTCCAAGCTGACTGATTTAAACAGGCTTCTCTTGGCTTTTTACAGAATTGCTCTGCTTGGCCTCAAACTAACTCTGACAATCTTTTGTAATCTTCTGGTTCCTTTCCATTCTCTGGCTTATTCTATCTTCACCTGTAAACCTGTCTCTGTAAAATTATTCCAGCAAAACTGCCTCGTTTCTTTCTGTCTCTCTATGTTGCTCTCTTATATTGTATATCCTATCTCTGACACATTCTGTCAAATTGTTCTCTTATTCATCACTTTGGCTCTCAATTAGATGTCACTTTCAAACATGTCTGTTTCTTTTTATGTCTATACCTTTACTGTTTGGGATTTAAGGTGTGTACTAAGGGCATGTCTTTATTCCAGACAGATCACACTGAAATCCAGGGCATGGCATGTCTGAATTCCAGCAGAAACATATAGACCTAGAAGTTCTTTGGATGTGATCCCTGCCAGAACAGCCACATTGCTGGATTAAAAGTTCTCTATAAACTACACTGCAAGAATTGGCCATTTTCCTGCATAGTATTTCTGTCTGTTAATGATAACATCATTGCTTCATGTAGTCAGGAAATTTTTATTTTTATTTATTTTTTGATACTTTATTTACATTTCAAATGTTTCCCCCTTTTCAGATCTCCCCTTTGGAATCTCCCTATCCCCTCCCCACTTCCCCTGCCTCTATGAGTGTATTCCCCCCCCCCCACCTACTCTCATCTTCCCTCCTTGGCATTCTCCTGTACTGGGGCATCTAACACCCTCAGGCCCAAGGGTCTCTCCTCCCTCTGATGGCTAACAAGACCCTCCTCTGCCACATATGTGGCCAGCACCATGGATCCCTCTATGTGTATTCTTTGGTTGGTGATCCAGTCTCCAGGAGTATTGGGAGGTCAGGCCAGTGGACACTGTTGCTCCCTCCATGGCACTGCCAATTCCCTCAGCTCCTTCAGTCCCTCCTCCAACTCCTCCATCTGGGGGCCTCACGCTCAGCCCAATGGTTGCTGTGAAGTGACTCTTGGGTATTCAGAACTTTTGGGCTAATAACCACTTATCAGTGAGTACATACTGTGTTCATTCTTTTGTCAGTCAGGAAATTTTTACCAGCCACTAATTTTGCCATTTTATTTCCTAAATATTTCTCATATATAATTCTTATTCATCCTTATTATAAGTTTCTCAGTTCATGCCCTCATCATTCATCCCTGGGTTACAGCAATGCCAGCTAAATTCATCTTCTTGTCTCTCTTGTGGCTATTTTCTATCAGCACATAAATATATACTGTTTTTTGCCAGTGCAATTCAACACTAAATGTAAGCTTGTTTTCACCTTCTTATTCTTCCACAGGAATTCTTTGTTTCAGGAAATGGTAATGGTAATGTTTGTTAAGAGGCACCCATTCTTAATGTGACCAACTTCTACATTAAGTCACACTGCTTGTCATTCTTTACCTCACCATAAGAAGTTACTGTAGTTTTCATCACCAGTGCAAGCATGCACACATGTGCAGACACACACACAAAACACACATGCATGTGTGTGCACATAGAAACATCACACACCCATGTGCACATACACATATCACACACACACACACACACACACAAACATCTATTTTTTTCTTTTTCCAACTATTATTCTTCAGAGAGCAGTCAGAGTTTTAATTTTCGCTGTAGTTGATTATAGTGACAAATTTGAAGTTTTGGCTTCTTTGAAAATCATGTGAATACTACGGGAATATGTTTTTGATTTAATCCCAGGTGTGGAATATGGGGTTGCTTCAGACTATCCACAGCAGCTGACTATGATTTGCCTTGTGCTCTATCAGGGGCATGATTTTGCCAGCTACAGATTGTTTCTGCAATTGTATGACATTTGGAACACTGGAGACTTTTCAGAGGGTATATAAATGTGGGGTGGGTTGTTGGCTGGTAATTTGCTGTTGTTGGTTGTTATTGGGTGCTGTTGGATGCTATATGTTTAGTAGTGCAAAGAAATTAGATATCCTGGCAGCCAAGATTAAACTTGTACTAGGAACTCAATGCTCCTAATCAGTAAGAAGTAAACTCTATCCCTTTTTTTCTTTTATCTAGTGTTAGGGGGTTGTAAGGGTAGAAAAGTGGTGGAGAAGAGTAGAAGAAAAAGGAACCCACAAAGTAGTCAAAGTCCAGCTGCAGTTGATCCCAGTCTTCTACTTTCATTTTCCTTACAGAACTCAACTCAACTCAGCTTTCCCTGGATGTGCTGTATGTGGAAAGTTTCTTCCCTTGTGTCTATTTTACCTGTTCCTATAACATATTTTTTTTTTTTTTAATTTTAGATCTTATGTTTGCCTCACAATTTTTCAATTTGGCAATTTATTCTGACTTGGCCGCTATTCAAGGATTAATATATTCCATTGATTACTAATATTCTTTTTTGAAACTAAAGAATGTTGGAGTTGTTCCTCTAAGTTTCAAGGCTAATGATCTCATTTCCTCTATGTAAATGGCTATGATTATTTTTATTAATGGTAAATATTATATGGCTTCCTTTCTCATGTCAATACAATGTTTTAATTGATTAGTCTGTAGTGATTAACCTCTTTCATTTCTCTAAATGTTCTCTGAGTGGTCAAGTGTATGGATGTTAATTCATAGCCTTTTAAAAATTACAGGCCATAGCATGAATTCATTTCACTTCTTTTCCTCTTATCATGCCTTTGAGTTGTTTTGCACTCAGTCTTTCTAAGAACATCCTACTTTCTTTTGCTTACTCTCCATCTCTTTGGGGAACTTGCTGTAACATGACCAACACTTTTCTGTAGAGCCAACAGATAGATTATTTTGTGCATATATATTAGTTGAATATTTTGTAAGTATTTGAAAAATACTATTACTATTTATTCAGTTGTGAATGAACTAAATTTGGAGTCAAATTATATGTGTATAATCTTGGTAAATTTAAAATTTTTGATTCTTGGTTTCTTTATACATAAAATTACAGTGATATAATTCACTCCTAATAATTAATAGGATGACTAGCAGGTATATATGTCACCTGATTATGGGTTATTTCCTATTAATGGCAAATATTTGTTGATACAGAACAAATAAACATTTTTTTTCACTCTAAGAGATGAAAAATCACATACAAAACTCAAGGTACAAGTTCTATCTAAAAATTATGTCATTAATGCAAATATTGTCAATAAGCTCCCTTAGCCTATTGATAGATGAATTCAGTTTTAAAAATTACTTGTAGTTCCCATTCTCGTAGTTCCCATTTTTATTTGTTACCTTTTTAGTGCTGAGACAAGCAAGGGAAGAAAAGCCTCTTGCTCAGGAGGTTGCTCAGTGAGCTTGTGCCAGGAGGGTGAGTGCCCTCTTGCTTTGTATTCTCTTACTCTGCCAAGCATGCTCCACCCATGTCCCAGTGGCACTCTGAGCCTCTACCAACTGTCTACTGCAGAGTTGGTTTTCTGAAAATATGTGAGTCATAAAAGCCTTTATTGAAAATTGGAAGCTGACTTTCTACTCTGCCTTGCTCAGACTTTACATTTGGAAGGAGAGGAGCTGCTTGGAGAAATGGGAATTTACAGGGCAGCTCCAAGACTACCTGCATACAGTAGTGAGCTGAGCATCTTTTCAAACTGCAGCATCTCTTCTTTTTCCAGAGGCTGCTAATGTACTTCAATCTCTTCACCACCAGGGGATTATTGTGGTTGACTTAAAAAACACCACCCCCTCAAAAACTCCAACCCCCCAAAACCCAAAACAACAACAACAACATTATCAACAACAACAACAACAACAACAACAACAACAAAAACCCTGACTGCTGGATGATTAGGCACTCTTCTGATATTGCAGTACTTTTCTTGATTCTTGGTTTTACAAATGTAAAGGAAACATCAACATCAACAGCCTGATGGGAACAGGATGATGAGATTAATTCAGAACGAGAGATTAGAATAGAATTTCACTCAATGACTTGTTACAATGAAATTCCTTAATTCAACCTGTGATAGTTCACATGGTTGTTCTCTGTCCATCAGCTATAAAATATCTTATATTGGCATTCTGAACATATATACTTTATATGCAGGGCAAATATACTTTAGTTTTAGAGATTTAATATTTTCCTTACTTTCATTACCTATTTATTTCCTCCTACAGTGAAAGAATTTATCAAGTTTATTCATACTAATTTTAAAGTATTTTTAAAGCCTCTTCTTCCAATGTTTTCTCTAGAATAAGTGACAAGTTTCAATTTAATTCACATAATTATATTCCTCCTGCAAGTAATAAAAGTTTTAGTCAAAATTTATGATGAGATGGTTGGTGGATGGTGAGACTGATTGACTATCATGAGAAAATAAAATGCTTTCTGGTCTTGTTTAGAGACTTGAAATCTCTCTGGAATGTGATCAGAAAAACCTAGAATGACTATTTCAAGGGAAATTAAAATATCCAGGTGTAGTAATTTTTCTTTGGAAGAATTAGTACTGAAGAAACAAACAAACAACAACAAAACAAAAGCAAGCAAGCAAGCAAACAAAAAAACTAGAAAAAGAAAAATAATATGAGTTCAATGAAAAAGGAGCAATGGAAAATTCTACCAATGAGTTTATATCAAACCTTAAAGCTCCTGTCTTAGTTAAGTTTCCATTGCTCTGTTAAGACACTATCATAAAGAACAACTTAGGAGAAAATGGCTTATTTAGTATATAGGTACCAATCTACCATTGATGGAAGCCAAAGAGCAAAGGAACACTGCTTACTGACTTTCCTGATAGTTTGCTCGGTTTGCTTCCTTATACAAACTAAGACCACTTGTCCAGGGATGGTATCACCCACCATATTGTAGGCTGTTCCTTATCAGTCAAGAAAATGTACAGACTTGCCCAAAGGTACCCTGATGGGGCATTTTCCTAGTAATTGTTCCCTCTTTCCAGATCTGTCTAGTTTTGTATTAAGTTGAAAAGGACACATTTTCATTTTAGGATGTCTTTTTAGATGCTTCTAAAAATATTTAATCTTTTGTTACTTTTTTCAGTATACTATTTTATTTATTCTTTGACAATGCTATACATGCATACAATACATTTCAATCACACCCATCTCAATCTTTCCTTCAATTACCTGCTTCATACTCCACCTCTAAATTCATACTCTTTCCATTTTAAAAAGTATAGCTCACAGAGTCCAAAGATTGTTTCAATATATGTATAAATGTGCAGCCATCCACTGGAGCACGGCTAATCTACAGGGTCCACAACTTTAAAGAAAATGGCTTTTATTCCCAAGCAGCCATTAACTGTCATTAGCTCCTTTTTATATGTGTGGGGACTCCTAAGCTACTCCTTCATCCATGCTAGAGTGTTGACTGGCTCCGTTGTGTAGGAAACTGTGAGTCCCTGAGTACAGCATCCTGTCATTTCAGAAAGAGAGATTTCCCCAGTCATCCGCAGCCTCTGGCTTTCACAATCTTACAGCTCAAGATGATTTCATTATACTTAGAGTCTGTGAAGTTTATTAAAGAAGGAAATGATTAGTATCATTTCAACTCTTTTATATAGAATCAAGGCAAACTGAAATAGAATTCATTTAAGATGAATCAACGAAGACACTCAGGTTTCATTGTGGATATTTGTTTTCAGATAAATGGAGCAAGACAAAATGAAATAAAATTAGACCAACATATGATATTTTCATGCAGTTGATATGCAAAGTTTGGCTCATACATTTGGTAAATATGCAGTTCCCTTGGGCTGCCGCATGTACCCACCACCTATCTGTTACTTTGGTGGAATGTGCTAGAGCGGTGGTTCTCAACCTTCCTAATGCTGGGACCCTTTACTACAGTTCCTCATGTTTTAGTGACCTCCAACAATAACATTATTTTTGTTGCTACTTTATAACTGTATTTTTGTTACTGTTATGATTTGTAATGTAAATATTTGTTTTCCAATGGTCTTGGGCAACCCCTGTGAAAGAGTTGTTCAACCCCCTTGTTCACAACCCGCAGGGTGAGAACCACTGTCCTTAGAAAGAAGAGCAGGTCCAGTTCTTAGTTAAAAAAATCAATTTTGCTAACATGTTTTTAATTTTCTCTGAATCAAAAACACTCAGAATTTTGATATCATAATCACATTTGCCTCTGCAAACTCTTATGCTGTAGTTTTATGTGAATGCCACTTTCTTTCTTTGCTGATTTTTTTTTGAGGGGTTCTCTACATAGCCCTAGCTGTCCTGGAATTCACTATGTAGACCAGGCAGGCCTCAAACTCACAGATATCTACCTGCTTCTATCTCCCAAGTGCTGGGATTAAAGGTGTGTACCACTGAATCCAATTTTGAGTGCCATCTTCTTAACCTTTTAAAATTTTACATCAAATTTGAGATTCTCTATTATAGCCTGACCTCCTATCAGAATTGCCTGTGGTAGTATTTATTGATATTCTTCTCTGAAGAGAACTATTACATTCCATATGCTCTCCTAGTTATTACTCTAGTGTATAGAGTAACAGTTTTTTGTGTAATGTGACTTTTTTATATGGCAATTTGTCTTTGAAACTTTTTCCCCAATATTCTCTGACCATTAGAATGTGCTGACAAAGTGTCACTGGTGACAACAAAAACAAAAACAGACAAACAAAAATCAAAAAGCCAAAATTTATTGTCTTGACTGGACTCTGGAGCTCACCTCTGGAAGGTGAACTACAGTTGTCATAGATGTCCTGTCCTTGTATTCATTCTTCTTCACTCTTGCCTCATCAGGAAACGTGTCTCAGAACCAGTTAGCTCCTGTTTAGAGTGTGGCATCTCTTTTACTGTAGGTTGAAAGTGACTTGAAGCAAGAAGCTGACAAAAATCCCCAGCAATTGGCTGAGTGTTTACATAAAGGCTCCATCATTTCTCAGGCCTGTCTGTCTTCTGGTGTATTTTAAGACTCTGCTTGTACAGAGAGAAACATGCAGTTAACAAGATGAGAGCTTCAACTAAATAGGCTGTAACTTTCTTTCATGAATGAATTGTTGAAATAATTTTAATGAGAAGCTTCTATCTTAAAACTGGACCAGGACACAGGAATTCTGCATTCTAATTGCAGCTCTTTCCTGGGTTCACTTGGTAATTTGTGGAAGTGACTAGAATTCTCTAGGCCTCAGAAGCTTCCTTCAAAACATGTGGTGTAACATGTTAAACTATAAGAGCTTGCAATGACAGAATATTAATGTAAATTTTCTTCACATAGGAACAGACTAATGGTATAATACTACAGAGTATATCCTGCACATAGTTTGATCATTGGAAATATGATGCATATTTTCTGTGGATAATGTATTTGTGTCCTTTAAAAATAGTATTTAAAGTTTTGATTCAGGTTTCTGGTTATTTCTATGAGAATGCAGCCATGAGTTATAGCTGTTATTCTTCCCCAGCAAATAATGTACATACTAAGGAATTTATCCATAATGTGACAGCAAAACCTATTCAGGACTAAAAAGAGAAGGTGGAGAGTGAAAAGGGATGAAGAAGAGGGAAAAGGAGGATGTGAGAGAAGGAAGAAAGCCATATTTTAACTGACTGTGAGGCCATGGAGTTGCCATATTTGTTCCCACTATTCTTAATTTCTTATTCCTCTTTTCAATAACGTTAATCGGAAGATGGGAAAATGTTCAGTCTGAATATTTAGCTCTGATTCATTGCATTGTTATTTCCTGAGACCAGAACACTTTAGACCATATTTTTTTGCCCTTTTTCCGTTTCTGTGTTTTTCTCTCTCTATTTCCGTATTCATGAACAATGAGTGAATTCTGTGCACATTCATGCTCCTAAGTTCTGCTGGAATTTTCACTCTCAGACATCCTGAGCAGAAAATAAGACGGACAAAGCTGAGGACCAAATTAAATATTTCAGATATTTTGATATATTCCAATACATTGATTTCTGAATTAACTTCTTGCAATAGCCATTTACATCATTTTATTTTACTGAATTCCAACTCAGGTAATTTCTTTAATTTGCATACTACTTTTTCAACAGAAGAGCCTCTTAGATATTAATCAAATGATGAATATGATCTATTAGGTTTTGCACTGTGTTTTTGCAGCAATATTTTTATACTAAGAAGTGTTTATTGTGATATTAAGATAATATGTAAAGTAAAGGACTAAGATTTAATTAGGAGTTAATGAAATCATGGCTTAGAACTATTTAATCTATAAATGATAATACTTTCTGCTATCATAGATATATTATAATTTCCCACAAATAATTCATTAATATAGTGTCAGTCATTTCTCTTATCCTGTCATTTCTGTGATGAGGCTTAGGACTGCATCAAATCGTTATTGAGCCACTGTCTATAACATTTGCAATTAAAATTCAGCAAATGTTCATTGGATATCTAGTACGTTTGAATGTTATGCTAGGTCATAGAGATGCCATAGTGTGTACAACATGAACTTATTTCATGAAGGGAAAGAGAAATAAAGGTATAGAATAGAAATTTTTAAAAAATTAAATGCCTACCATTTTGTATTTAAGTCAGAAAGTATAATGTGTGAATATGCCATATTCTAACTAGTTGATAATTCTAGTGATATCAAACTAGGATATGACAAAGTAAATGGGACATCTTGAGCAAACACTTGGGAATGATTACTTCAAATAAGAATGCCACAAAATATTTAACTCCACTGAAAAATTAGCTCACATTTTTAATTTTCGTCTAACGCATATTACATTCCAGCCTTTTTTACTTGTATGTATGACAGACACTTTGAGGTAGAAAATAGTCTAGAACTCCATTCGGTAGACTCTGTTCAGTCTGTTTGCAAAGCCATCCAGCTATCACCTTTTTAAACAGATAGTGGGGTCACATTTATGTGATTATTACGGAAGACATGATATTAAAAGAATTCTTATGTCTTTTATTTAAATGTTCTTAGGAAGTCTTCTAATGAATGTTTTAGATGTTTTCTATGTAACTTGTCTTGCTTTTGCTTGCAGTTAAACTTACAGATGTATTTTAAAGGCTTATTTACTTATATATGTGCATGTAGATATGTGAGAGGAGGGGGAGTGTCAGGCTGTCTTTATCACTCTTGGTCTTTTTTTTTCTTTTTCTTTTTCTTCTTTTTTTTTTGAGACAGAGTTTCTTTGTGAATCTGGGGCTTGTTCCCCTCCACCCTCAAAATTCTTTTATTATTGTGGCTTCCCAAATCCTACGATCACAATCCCATCTTTATATTCCCCTTTAGGAAAACAAAATGTTTCTTTTAAGTGTATTAAAGCACATATCAACAACAAAGTATTTGGGGGCTTAATGAGATCTTAGCCATCGCTCAATGACTAAGATCATTTTCTGTCTGATCAGTCACGAGGCCAGACACCAGTACCCATGTGAAAGTGACATATCCTGAGTATTTCTGAAACCCCAGCTCAGAAGGACAAGGAGAAAGGAAATATTTCTGAATTTTTTCTGGCTTTTAGGCTGACTTTAGCAGAAATACATAATAAGACACCATTTTAAAAAGCAACTGACCATGACAATCACCACATGAACAACAGTAAAGAAGAAAGAGAAAGAAAATAATTTAATATGATGATATAATTTTAGTATGGATTTTATTTGGTATATCATATATACCAGAAATACCATTTAGGGAAAAAAGTATATGTAGAAAATAGTTTAAAATTTTCTTTTAGACTAGCTACTTTCCTCAGCATAGCATGCATCCCATCCATTGTGACAGGCAAAAAAGAGATGGTTAGAACTGAAGTCATGTTACCAAACATTTAAGCTTCCACAGGTGTGCACCAGTATACCTAGATAAAATGGAATTTGAAGATTAATTTATTCAGTAAATACTCATTTATTGAGTGTATGTGGCAGAAACCACTATGTCTCTTAAAATACAGTAGTGGGGTAGTCTATAAACATACAGACCTGGATTCTATATTAGAGTAGAATTTATGTTTTTATTCTAATTTTCACTGGATATCCATTATCTCTAGTAATAGATAGACCTGAATTTAGATGCCATTAAGGCAGAGTCTCTCTGTGGACCTACGGCTTATTCCAATCTTTTTGTTATTGCAGCTAATCTCTCTAATCTCTGTAACCCACATTTAAATCGCCTCCTGTAGAAAAGGAGGGTAAAGTTAGTTGATGAAGTCATGGTAACCATCAGCTGGCCTCTAGGTTAGCCTGCATTAACTGTCTAAGCTTCCTTTGAGCATGAAGGTGATGGAAAAAGAAGGAAGCAGAAGAGATGCCATCCAGAGGAAGGCAGGAAAGAAAAGCAACTTCAGAGCTAGAGTGACATTTGAAGGTGGTAGTTCTCTGATTTTGGCAGGAACAGGAGGAATTCAAGCTGCTTCTATGAAAATGGAAAAGACAAAGACATGGAGTATATCCTAGGCTCTCCAGAGGGGCAATCCTGTCAACTCTTTGAGTTTAGCCTGGTGAAATCCATTTTAGACTTCTAAATGTCTAAATGTAAGTAATACGTTTATAGGCTTCACATCATTCAGTGAGTAAAAAATATTTACAACAGTGACAGGAGTGTAATGCAATACTATTAAAATGGAAGTAGTCAGAGCATGGTCATGCAAGGTAGAACCCCTTGACTTATAGGCCTTCCTTGTGAGTCTACGTGTGTATGAACTTTTTTGTTCCCTTCATCATTTGTCTTAGTTTTTCCTTTTAAAATATGACTTGATTATACTTAAAATCTACTTATAAAATGTTATTTTAATTTTTTATAAAGTACCAGAGGGTGTAGTGAATAACAACTTTTCATAGCCAGTGATTATTGGAAAGTTGTTACCCAAAGGTACTGTGGAATCTCAGCAGATCTATGTGGGAACTACGTTTTAAGGCAAATGCATCATACTGGTGAAAGTGATGGAGGATGATTTCCAAATGTTCAAATGCTTGTTTTGGCAACTGATATGGAGAATTGAAACATGTTGCCAGAAAAACCAAAAGTGACGTGAGGCAGAGATCTAAGAGGAATTGGGCATACACAAAGGAAGACTTGCAGAATCCAGAAGATGGAAGAGACATAGAGGATACTTCTGAGTGATGAGAACAGCAATCAGAGCTGCAGTAA
Organism: Rhynchomys soricoides; assembly: GCA_019843965.1. Lineage (NCBI taxonomy): Eukaryota > Metazoa > Chordata > Mammalia > Rodentia > Muridae > Rhynchomys > Rhynchomys soricoides. The sequence goes on along the minus strand of JADRCH010000143.1, from coordinate 1,090,574 downwards.
TTACATGGAGTTAAAGCAGGTAGACATCTATGATAGCATGCACCCAAGCTGATTACTGCTATGTATTCAGATTACTTTCCTGTACAGTTTCATTATCTTTCCCATAACCATTGCTGTTACGGAGAGACTATGCCTGGCTAATATCTTGTCAGGTAGTATAAGGCAGTGAAATAAACTTGGTAGTAGAACCACAAAGTAGGTTGCCTTTAAGCATTTTATCCATTATTTACTACCAAAGTAGACTTGGTTAAATGACTTTCTCTTTACAGTTGTTTCTTCTTGGTGTCTGGTATGGTATACCACCACAGAATGGCTGTTATAGGAGGAATGAGATAGAGGAGTGTTTTCTCAGATGAGTCTCATCCTTGATCTGGCTTCTTTCAGTCAACCTCTAGAATTAATCATATTTTAGTCTAGTAGTAAAAGAAGATACATTTTCTAAAGATACCTGAAAATGGAAGATAGTGTTAGCAGACTCAAATGTTTTATTTTATTTTTTTAGTCTGATTGACTTTCCCTTGAGATTTTAGAAAAGTCCCATAGGCAACTAAGTACTCCGTTGGGTGTTATTTTGTGATTATTTTCTAAAAGGTGAGATGTTAAAATAAAAATCCATATTTAACTAAATACTTACGCTGACTACAGTGCTTCTTTTCCTCCAACATTTTGAATGTGCTTGTGGATTTTCAAATGAGATGAGAAATTGCTACCCTAAAGTAGTCAACCTGTGCTGACCTGCTCTAGGTAAATGAGAACTTATCTAACTCTACTTTTTATGGACTTTTTTCCTTTATTTCTAAATTGTTTTAATTATCCCTTTCCTCTCTACAATGTTCTCTGCTTTAATTCCTCTATAAAATAGAGAATTTTTTGGCAATCTTTTTGGCAATTCTGGTCCTAGGCCAGAAAAGGCCAGGCTCTTCCAAGGAGTCAGCCTCTAAGGAAATTGGAACCTAAAATATCAATTCTTGTACCAACTATTTTCACAAGAGTTGGGCAATAGGGCCAGGATAACAGGCAGGATCCCTATAGAGAGCTAGTTCAGTCTACGACTGGAAAAGTGATTATGCTCCACTGTGCATTTTCGTAGAAGCTTTTTAACTGTTCATGTTGAGCACCTATTCATTGTATATTGACTTTTCTGTAACTTCAATTTGCTACCTTGGGTGTCCATATTCTTTGAACCTTTAATTCTTCTGAAGAAATATCAGAAGTACCAGACAGAAGATTTTGGAATCTTGATTTGTTTTCTAGAAATCACAGAATGTTGACCTTTCCTATTTTATGCTTTGAGTTAGAAACTCCAGCTTAAATTGTAGCTCCATCAAGCATCATATATATATATAATTTCAACCATACACATAAATCTCAAGTTATAGGTCACAAAATATAAATAGTATTAATACTGTATGGGATTATATTGTAGTTTGCCAGGAGTGGAATTATATGTGTTGGAGGAACATAAATTATATCAACACTTCTTAGTTATAAACTGAGCATGAAATTCTGCTCATGTTGTAACCATTTGATTCTTTTTGTTGATTCATGAATAGAAATTAGCTATATTTATTTTAAAGCTCTTAAGTAAGAAAATGAGTGCTACACTTCCCTGTGCGATGTCACTAGCAGACTCTTAGACCCAGAAATGCAGTTTGACCTGAACTCTATGATTATGTAAAATTGGGATGGGGGAGCAAAGAGGCTTTTAAACTGAAAATGACTTTCGTATTGTTACTCCCAAAGAATATTTACCAAGGCAATTTAGTACTATAAAACATGTGTAATTAGTGGAAGAATCTCAGCTAAAGTTGAATTTGGAATAATTATGGACACTAAAATTAGAGGTTGCCTTAGTGGCATTTGTAGTTAAAATATAAAGAGAAGAGTTATGGAATAATGCATGTGCTTTAGTTTTGTTTTGTTTTTTTGCTTCTCCTGGAAGTTTGAGGATGAACAAAGAGCCACAGATGTGCTATGTAAGTGGTGTATTACTGAGGTACATCTTCTGCCCTTCTTGCTTAGATGTTAGTGCAAGCACAGGTTGGTCATTCATTTTGGAAGACGACTAACTGATACGAGATCTTACAAAGATGCCAAATACTCAGCCAGTCTGCAGATAATTTCATTTTCACTTTTCTTAAGCACTCTGTGTTTCCAGTCATAAGTGTGTGTGTGTGTGTGTGTGTGTGTGTGTGTATATATATATATATATATATATATATATATATATATATATATATCAATCAACCAAAGGCCCACCATTTCACTAATAGCTTTTTTGGTGAAATCTGTAATATAGATCAGATTGTGTCTTCACAATAAAGAACAATTCACTTGGCATTAAAAGTACTAAGCTACTTGTAGCATGCCTTAATACTTGTCAGCAAAGAAAGATTATTTTTGTTAAAAGAAGGTGCCAGGGAGGGAAGACAGGAAAGGGTGGGTGGGTGGGGGAATACCCTCATAGTGGCAGGGATAGGGGGGATGGGATAGGGGGTTTCCAAAGGGGAGACCTGGAAAGGGGGAAACATTTGAATTATAAATAAAGTATCAAAAATAAATAATAATAAAAAGAAGGTGCATTTAATAAGTATATACAGGAAAGAACTTTTGGAAATCCATTGTAACAGGAAGGGTGAAGTTAATGTGTCCATATCACAGGAAATAAAAGTAAAGTGGAAAGGGTTATTAGTCTATCTTAAAATGTTTGAAAGGGTCCTTTCTATGGAAGTATGAATGAATAAAATAAGGAATAAAGGGTGTTTTTCTCTAAACTCCAGTAAGTTACTAGCACCATGTGGTTTAGAAAGAATGGGTAGGTCAATGCTTTCAATGATGTATTCAGTGCATACTCTATGAACCATGTGATGTGAAGCTCTGTATTTATACTCTCTACTGTCCCATATGGCATTCTCCATGAAAGATATTTTGAGTACTTTAATGTGACAACATGGAGCAAAATCCCTCTGGGATAATTTTTGAAAGTAACCCATTGGTCAGTCTATCACTATGAATGCTATAGAAGGAATTTTAAAGAAATTAGATTAAGTAGTTTCCTGTTCTCCTCTGAAGTCTTGTGTATTTGATTTTAGTGGCCTAGAAACTATTGATAAAATCCCTCATCTCATTCTAGGAGCGAAACCTAAGTAGAATAGGGCTTTCAACAAGAAGAATAAGGGTAGATTTATTATACACAGAAATAAGTTTACAAAGACCATTTTTAAAAACAGGACTGAAATTACCAAAACCTAATTGAAATTATCTTGTATGTTAAAAACTAACCACTGCCCAGGGGATCCCTGGTATTTTAAAGAAACTTTTCAATCTTTGAAACTTGAAAAAATCTGTAACATTTATATCTTAAAAATATTTTTTCAGAAAGAATATTAAGAGTAAATTTAACATAGAAACCTTTTTTTTTGTTTGTTTATTTGGTTCAGTCTTTTTTTATTGGATATTTTATGTATTTACATTTCAAATGTTATCTCTTTCCTGGTTTCACTTCTGAAATCCCTTGTCCCATCCACCCTTCTCCTGCTTCCACACACCCACTCCCACCTTACCTCCCTGGCATTCCCAGACTGGTCATCAATAACAACAAAAACAACAGAAATCCCACATGGAAGCTGAACAATGCTCTACTCAATGATAACTTGGTCAAGGAAGAAAGAAAGAAAGAAAATAAAGACTTTTTAGAATTTAATGAAAATGAAGGCACAGCATACCCAAACTTATGGGACACAATGAAAGAAGTGCTAAGAGGAAACCTCTTAGTTCCAAGTGCCGCCTAAAAGAAACTGGAGAGAGCATAGACTAGCAGTTTGACAACATACCTGAAAGCTCTAGAACAAAAAGAAGCAAATATACCCAAGAAGAATAGACTGCAGGAAATAATCAAACTCAGGGCTGAAATCAACCAAGTAGAAACAAAAAGAACTAACAAAGAATCAACAAAACCAGGAGCTGGCTCTTTGAGAAAATCAACAAGATAGATAAACCCTTAGCCAGACTAACCAGAGGGCACAGAGTCATTATCCAAATTAACAAAACTAGAAATGAAAAGAGAAACATAACAACAGAAACTGAGGAAATTAAAAAAACAAATAGGATCTTACTACAAAAGCCTATATTCAGCAAAACTAGAAAATCTGGATGAAATGGAATTTTTTCTAGACAGATACCAGGTACCAAAATTAAATCAGGATCAGATAAACCATCTAAACAGTCCCATAACCCCTAAAGAAATAGAAACAATCATTAAAAGTCTCCCAAACAAAAAAAACCCAGGACCATATGGATTTAGTGCAGAATCTAACAGACCTTCAAAGAAGACCTAATACCAATACTTTTCAAACTATTTCACAAAATAGAAACAGAAAGATCACTATCCAATTTGTTCTATGAAACCACAATTACACTTTCACCTAAACCATACAAAGACCCTACAAGGAAAGAGAACTTTAGACCAATTTCTCTTATGAATATTGATGCAAAAAAAAATACTCAATAAAATTCTTGCAAACTGAATCCAAGAACATATCAAAACCATCATTCACCATGATCAAGTAGACTTTATCCCAGGGATGAAGGGATGGTACAATATATGGAAATTCATCAATGTAATCCACTACATAAAAAAACTCAAAGGAAAAAAATACGTGATCATCTCATTAGATGCTGAGAGAGCACTTGACAAAATTCAACACCCCTTCTTGTTAAAAGTCTTGGAAAGATAAGGAGTTCAAGGCCCATACCTAAACAAAGTAAAAGCAGTATACAGCAAACCAGTAGCCAACATAAAACTAAATGGAGAAAAACTTGTAGCAATTTCACTAAAATCAGGGACTAGCCAAGGCTGCCCTCTCCCTATCTATTCAATATAGTAATTGAAGTTCTAGCTTGAGCAATTAGACAACAAAAGATGGTCAAAGGGATATTAATTGGAAAGGAAGAAGTCAAAATAACACTATTTGCAGATGATATGATAGTGTATTCAAGTGACCCCAAAAATTTCACCAGAGAACTCCTACAGCTAATAAACCACTTCAGCAAAGTGGCTGGATATAAAATTAACTCAAACAAATCAGTAGCCTTCCTCTACTCAGTGGATAAACAGGCTGCGAAAGAAATTAGGGAAATGACACCCTTCACAATAGTCACAAATAATAAATACCTTGGTGTGACTCTAACCAATCAAGTGAAAGATAGTCTGACATGAACTTCAAATCTCTGAAGAAAGAAATTGAAGTAGACCTCAGAAGATGGAAAGATCTTCTATGCTCATGGATTGGCATGATTAATATAGTAAATATGGCCATATTGATGAAAACAATCTATATTTCAATGCAATCCTCATCAAAATTCCTACTCAATTCTTCATAGAGTTAGAAAAAGCAATTTGCAAATTCATTTGGAATAACAAAAAATCCAGGATAGTGAAAACTATTCTCAACAATAAAAGAATTTTTGGGAAAACCACCATCCTTTACCTCAAGCTGTATTACAGAGCAATAGTGATAAAAACTGCATGGTTTTGGTACAGTTTCAGGCAAATAGCAAAATGGACTAGAATTAAAGACCCATAAATGAACCTACACATGTATGGTCACTTGATCTTTGACAAAGAAGCTAAAATTATCCAGTGGAAAAAGACAGCATTTTAAACAAATGGTGCTGGTTCAATTGACGGTCAGCATGTAGAAGATTGCACATCAATCCATACTTACTTCCTTGTACAAAGCTTAAGTCCTATCGGATCAAGCACCCCCTCCTAAAACCAGATACACTGAAGCTAATAGAAGAGAAATTGGAGAAGAGCCTTGAACACATGGGCACAGGGAAAATTTCCTGAACAGAACACCAATGGCTTAAGCTCTAAGATCAAGAATCAACAAATGAGACCTCATAAAATTGCAAAGCTTTTGTAAGGCAAAGGACACTGTCAATAGGACAAAACAGCAACCAACATATTGGGAAAAGATCTTTACCAATCCTATATATAATATAGGGCTAATATCCAATATATACAAAGAACTCAAGAAGTTAGATGCCAGAGAATCAAATAACCTCATTTAAAATGGGGTAGAGAGCTAAACATTGAGTTCTCAACTGAGGAATATCAAATCGCTGAGAAGTACCTAAAGAAATGTTCAACATCTTTAGTCATGATAGAAATGCAAATCAAAACAACCATGAAATTCTACCTCACACCAGTCAGAATGGCTAAGATCAAAAACTCAGGTGACAGCAGATTCTGGTAAGGATGTGGAAAATGAGGAACACTCATCCATTGTTGGTGGGATTGCTAGCTGGTACAACCACTCTGGAAATTAGTCTGATGGTTCCTCAGAAAATTGAACATAGTACTACCTGAAGACCCAGCTATACAACTCCTGGGCATATCCCCAAAATATTATCCAACATATAACAAGGACACATGCTTCACTGTGTTCATAGCAGCCTTATTTATAAGAGCCAGAAGCTGGAAAGAACCCAGATGTCCTTCAACAGAGGAATGGATACAGAAAATGTGGTACATTTACACAGTGGAGTACTACTCAGCTATTAAAAACAATGACTTAATGCAATTTGCAGGCAAATGGATGAAACTGGAAAATATCATCCTGAGTGAGGTAACCCAGTCACAAAAAAGCACACATGGTATGCACTCACTGATAAGTGGATATTAGACCCAAAGATTGGAATATCCAAGATACAATTCACAGAAGATATGAAGCTCAAGAGAAAGGAAGACCAAAATTTCAGTCCTTCTTAGAAGGGGGAAACTAAATAGTCAAGGGAGGTAGAGGATGGGAGGAGCTTGGGAATACAAAAGGAGGGGGAGGTGGAAAAGGGGGCATGATCAGGTATGAGAGGAGATGGGGAGATGTACTGAGTGTCAGGAATTTGAACAGATGTGTGTAGCAATGGCAATGGGGAACTCTGTGTAGCCTCCAGCAAGTCCCGGATGCCAGGAAAGCAAGAGGTTCCCAGGACCCAACAGGAATGAGATTAGGTGAAATGTCCAACTAAGGGGAGGGAGAACCTGAAGAGACCATATCCAGATGTTAGGCAAGGTTCCTGATTGGGGAATGGTGCCACTGACTCATCTTCAAATTCTTAACCTAGAAGGACTTCATTCTAAAGGAAATGTGGGACAAAGTGTGGAGCAGAGACTGAAGGAAAGGGCACCCAGAGACTGCCCTACCTGGGGATCCATCCCCTATACAGATACCAAACCCAGACACTATTGCTGATGCCAAGAAGTACTTGCTGACAGGAGTCTGATATAGCTGTCTCCTGAGAAGCTCTGCCAGAGCCTGACAAGTACAGAGGCATATGCTTGCAGTCAACCATTGGACTGAGCACAGGGTCCCCAATGGAGGAGTTAGAGAAAGGACCGAAGGAGCTGAAGGGGTTTGCAACCCCATAGGAAGAACAACAATATTAACCAAACAGACCCCCCATAGCTCCCAGAGATTAAACCACTAACCAAAGAGTACACATGGAGGGACACATGGCTCCAGTAGTCTATGTAGCAGAGGACAGTATTGTCTGGAATAAGTAGGAGGAGAAGCCCTTGGTCCTGTGAATGCTCGATTCCCTAGAAACTTTTCTAATTCACTACGTCACAAGGATGCATAGAACTGTGGTGTGCTTGTGGACTGATATGGAAAATTAGCAAGAGATTCATTTGCCTCCTGTACCCCAGTCACTTGTTGTCACAGCATATTCTGATACAATTTATTGCCTGCTAAACCATCTCTATAGGACAATTGTAATTCAGGGAAGGAAACAGTCATGGCTGTTTAGTGGCTGGACTGTTGGCAGTTTTTCTTTGACCTTGTGGACTGTGAGTTCCTTAGTTTGATTCCTGAAGACATGCACATTTTTCAGAAATGATTATCAGTTATGAGTGATGGCTAATTTTCCATGTTGACCTCATACTTAATTACATACATTAAAGCAACATACCATAACAACTGAGGCTACACATAAAATTTTACAACCTTTGCATTGCACTAAGTTGGAAATTACATGCCATATAGCACATACATCATTTTTGCAAATATGTGTTTAAGCCCCTTCTCAGAACAGTAAATAAAAGGTTCTCTTTTAGTAAATGTTACTGTGAAGTTTTCCTTTTGAAAAATCTGGCTAGTAAGATGGCTTATTGGGTAAAAGTGTTTGCCGAGAAGCCTGATGAACGAACAGAATTACATTCCTGTGACCTATGGTAGAATGCCACAAGGCACATTAGAGAGCATAACTATGCAGCCCCGTAGAAGTTGGTTTGTGTGTTAATCAATGAATATATCATTGAAAACATTGTCCAACCTATGCTTCCTACTATCATATAAACCAGTGAGTTTTTGTAGTTTAGAAAAATAAATGCTGTTCCTGAGACCTACACAGAACCAATATCCAAAAGCCATCCTCTGAGTTCCACATGTGTGCGGCTGTGGCTGGACACACACACACACACACACACACACACACACACACACACACCACACAAATACACACTCACACATATTAAAAAAATAATGCATTGTGCTGGGCTGTGGTGGCACATGCCTTTAATCCCAGCACTTGGGAGGCAGAGGCAGGTGGATTTCTGAGTTCGAGGCCAGCCTGGTCTACAGAGTGAGTTCCAGGACAGCCAGGGCTACCCAGAGAAACCCTGTCTCGAAAAACCAAAAATAAATAAATAAATAAATAAATTTCTTCTCCTTCTCCTTCTCCTTCTCCTTCTCCTTCTCCTTCTCCTTCTCCTTCTCCTTCTCCTCCTCCTCCTCCCCTCCCCCTCCCCCTCCCCCTTCTCTTCCTTCTTCTTCAACTGGCTATTAAGTAAGAGATATGCCAGTATATGTAACTATGAAATTCTATGTATGTATGTATTTGTTTGTCCCAAAACTAATTACTTGCTAAACATTTCTACAGCTAGGATTCCAATTTGCTTTAAAACCACTGAGAGAGAGAAAGAGAGAGAGGGGGGAACAAAAATGGAGAATTAGAGTCAACCCAATGATGCAGAAGCATGTGTGTGTGTGTGTGTGTGTGTGTCTTTTACAGCATTTATAGCTTCAATTACTGTTTAACTGGATTGTCGAATTTAGATTCAACCCAATGAAAAAGAATCCATCTTTTATGGCATTTATAATGGTCAGTTGCAGTTTAACTGTGTGATTTGAGGGGAGCTGCCATGTTTACTTTTTAACTCTGTTATCTTTGTAATGCAATGACTTGGGGGGAAGTCCCATTTTTTTATTTCATTTGTAACATCCATTTCAGTTTAACTGGGTTGTCTTTGTAATGTGTGATTTAGGGGGTTGATGATGTGGGAAGTCATTTATTTTTCTTAGTGCAATGATAAGATGGCTACAAGTAAAACTACATTGTGTGCTTTAAGAATTATTCATGCTTAGAATTTGATGCAATTTATACCTCTCATTAAATATATTGACTAATTCTTCCTTTGTGATTGTGGAGAGTTTCAGTTATCTTTCAAATATTAATGTCCTGGGATTATTAATTAGTAAGTATTGTTACATTCCTTTCACCTTTAAAATAATTTTGCTCAAAGTTTGCAGTCAGTCGTCTTTCCAGCTAGTTTCTGGAGCAACACACAAGACCGGTAAAGGAGAAACCCTCGGCCTAGCCTATTTTTCTTTCTTTTTCTGTAACTTCTGCTCTTTTTCAATTTTGGTAATGTATATTGTGTATTGTGGTCACTCTCCCATGTGCTCTCTCCTATTTTATTCCTACCTCAAACAGAGCTCCTTCCTACCTCCAAAGGTCTTTCCACAGTTTACTGACTTTGGTTTTCTTTAGAGTGACACAGAGTTTAATTAAGGCTGTCCCTGTGAATTGTGAGTTTGGAACTAACCATTAGAGCCCGACAGGTTCAAGAGTGCATATGCAGCTGTGCACTATGACTCTCTCATGACTCTCTCTCTCTCTCTCTCTCTCTCTCTCTCTCTCTCTCTCTCTTTCTCTCTCTCAGCATCCATTATCAATATCAATATCTATTAACAATAGACCAGCCTCATAAGTCCATTCTTCCTCCATAGCTGACTGTTAGGAGGAACTAATTTCTGTGGCACAAGTCTCAGGATAGACAGATGTAAGTCTGTGGTTGCCATGTCTTGTGTCATGCTAAGAAGATGGTGCTGCTCATTTTTTCCCTCACACCATCTAGCTAGTGCATTTTTCCCATTCCCTCTTCCAAAATATTCTCTGAGCCTTAAAGGGATGTTATAAATGTCTCATCTAGGGCTACTTCCTCAGTTCTTTATTTTTAACGACTATACAGCCATTAATCTTTGCATTGACATCTATTTACTGCAAGGAGTTAATGCATCTCTGGTTAAGGCTGAGAGTAGCTTCTGCCTGACCCAGGTCAGGTTCAAACTGCCTGTTTTCTTTTTTGATAAGAAGAAATTTGATATGGCTTTGGCTGTAGGAATAATATTCCATTTTCCAAAGTTTTTATTAACACTTTTATTAGAGATTGTATCAGAATTAAACCAAACTCAGCAATTCCTCTTATATTTTAGGAATTTTTGCTTTTGGCCAAGGCTAGAGACTGTGTGAATTAATGATGTCTATGGTGAATTAGGTTTTTGAGATTATCGTCTTTGTAGAAAAATAAGGTTTCAGAAAAAAAATCAATGATTATAGAATATGTGGGAACAGGATGTCTTGGTTGAATTTTGTCAACTTAACACAGACTTAGACATACATGGAAAGAGAGATTTTAACTGAGGGAAAAGGTTTGTCTCATAGGCAAGTCCGTGGGGGCACTTCTTCCATTAATTAATTAATTTATTCACTTTAAATCCTGATTGCTGCCTGTCCTCTCTGTGGTTCCCCATCCCACATTCCCTCCATCCTTCTCTCTTCCTCTTCTCTTCTGAGAGAATGGAAGTCTCCTGGGTATCTCCCCACTCCCTAACCCCACACTGGTACATCAAGTCTCTGCAGGGTTAGGTGCATCCTCTCTTACAAGGCAGCCCAGTCAGGGGAAAGGACTCCACAACCAGGCAACAGCTTTAGGGACAGCCCCAGCTCCAGTTGTTGAAGGAACCACAAGAACACCGAGCTGCACATCTGCTACATATGTGGGGGGCAGGAGGGGGAAGGTGCGGCTAGGCCCAGCCCGTGTATGCTCTTTGGTTGGTGGTTCAGTCTCTGGAGTTTTTATCTCCTTCAGGCCCCTTATTCCTTACCCCAACTCTTCCGTTAATAGTTGATTCAGAAAAGCCTAGGCCACTGTGGGTTGTGCCACCCCTGGGCGGATGGTCTTGGGTGCAAAGAAAAGAAGGATGAGAAAGGCAAGAGGAACCAGTGAGTAAGCAGCACTCTCCCACGGTTTCCGGTCCACTTCCTGCCCTGACTCCTCCCAGCGATGGACTCTTACCTGCAAATGTAGGATGGAATAAACCCTTTTCTTCCCAATTTGCCTTTGGTTATGGTGTTTTATCACAGTAGTAGAACACTTAAGACAAAGGCTTTTAAATATATTTAACTCATATATACCCTATGATTCCTAACTAAATATGCCTTTCCTGTAACAACACTTTAAAATTTTGACAGCACATTAGACATCATTAGGAATTTTATGTTTTTTTTTTCTGTACCAACTTTATAATGTTTTCTTTTTAAACTGTTATTTTCATCATTTGAGACTAGTGAGATGATTTTATGGCTTGTTAGAGCACGTTCTTATTGAGTTCTTTAACTTCGCAGGCTCAAAGTCTGATAGTTTATGTATAGATTCACCCAGAGTCCACATTCTTTTGTGCTTGTGTTTGGTTTTTGGTGAACTCTTATCTATTTCTTTGTTTCTTTATTTAAATGTAGAAATCTAACTTGCATTCTCCATTTCTCTATGTTCTATATATTGCTATATATATGTATATGCATAAGTAAATGTATGCATAATATGTATGTGTTTCTGTATGTGTAATTTTCAATGTAATATTAGTATTAAAACTAGCATCTTCCTTGACTATCTTCAAGAATGACTACAAAATTCTGAGATTATTTCTCTGTGTCTTTCCAATCATAACAAGCTTGTTAAATATATGAAAATTTCTCTACTTATAGAAGTATATTCTTTATGAGTGCAAATAAATTGTCCATAAGGAAGTTTATTGGTCCTTCATCTACCTATCAAGGATCATCGTTAATAATAGTCACTTCTAACTTTATCTTTGCTCTTCAGAGGAATTTTAGAACTCCCTGGCAGTAGTTGGGTCCAAAGATTTGAGTCCGAATGCTGAAGCCCTTCACGAGCAGCTCGTCTGATAGATGTGCAGGGAGTATAGAGAAGGGAGAAATCTGCTTTTTTGACCCTGTCTTCTTTTTACCTTTTTACTTCCTCTCTGTTCTTTTATTCTTAATCTTATCCACAAAATTTTGCTGAGATATCCCAGAGAACCAAGAAAGGTATCTAGCTGTATTTCAACATAAAACCCCAAATTATCATTTTGATATTATCTATGATTATCTGGGTAGTGTTGTGCCTGAGTAATTATAGCATTCAAAACCTTGTGAATCTCCATATTTGGGTTTCTCTACCTAAAGAAAATCTTTTTTTTTTTTTTAGAGATTTATTTGTGTTCTGACTTAAGCCCGTTTCCTATTAATGTCAAACCATTTTCTAAATCCTGTAGCGAGTGAATATTTAAGCAGCTTTGGTCTCATCCTTGCTGTATATACTCTTTGAAAATACAAATAAACTAGATCTATCAGGCCTTGTGTTTTAAAATGTCTATTTAGCTTAATAATTCTAAAAGATTAATAACACACTGTTTTCCTTTCCAGACCCCTGATTCCCTCTGCGGGGTCTGTTATATTAAGGAAATATGATGTATGTATATCTTCTATGAAGCAGATCCCATCTAGTTGTATGGATGCACTTTAATTTTAGATCATCAGAACATCCAAAAGATTCTGTTTACAAATGGGAATAATGTTGACAATTCATGTAATTTTTTATTTAGTTAATTTCTTTCTGAGAGGTTACATGACCAGCTCATTGTTCAATATCCACCCTTATGTTCACTAAAAATTTTGTGTATAAACTATAGTTTCTCAAATACTTGTATCATTTTATAATGAATACATTTTTGATAGTTTTTGACAGTTTTGATAGTTTAGTTGGTATTTCTTAAATATCTACTAAAACTACATTTTATGTACTCAAATTATAAAATAAATAAAGACAGGAAATACAACTAATGGTTCTTTGAATATTCTCCAAACTTACTTTTTTATTTTTAGTATGCCTTTGGATCATTCTGTTGGATCCCTTTCCTCTGTTTCACATTTTTAAGGATCTTCTTGTTGGCTTTGAAATGTCTTGTAACACAGTTTCACAAATAGTTTTCTGGTCTGCCTAATTTCTCCTTGTGTCTGACCTGTCACACTTTGGATGCCTTTCTTTCCCCTTCATTTGCAAGCTTCCTGTTTTGTTCTTATTTTTCTTCATAGTCAGCTTTTCTCGCAAACATTTCATTTGATAGTAATGTTATTTATTTATTTTTGCATCTGTCTTGTAAAAAGGACTTTTTCTCATCTCAGTCCTCTCATCTTCATGTATTAGTTTTCTTTTATGATCTAAGGATCTGTGCAAAGTGTATGTTTTTCCTTTAAAATAGTAAATTTACATAGTAGAAATCCTACTGAAGAAACTCTTCTACTCACTACTTACTGCTGCTGCTACTACTACTACTACTACTACTACTATTACTACTACCTGTTAAATGTTCTGTGCTGATCTAGGCAATACAATAGATACAGGTTTTATAAGAAATAAGTAACAGATAAGGCTTTAGGGTACTTGGATTCATGAGGTCTCTGATTCAGTATGTGATCAAAATAATATGTAACTGTCAATTATTTAGTTTGAAACTCCAATTATAAAGTAGTAATAATGTGGATTTTTATTGTTCATCCTTCCACGGGCAGATAGGATATGCATTTTAAATATTTTTCATATTTGCTTTTATTCTTACACTTAATCATGAATTATTTTAATTTGTTATTTGTAAATTCTCTTTACCAATTTACATGTGCTTGGATGCTTTCATTTTGTGTGTGTATAGAGTTAAATATAACATGTACATATTGGTTGTTCAACTGTGGTAGATATTTAACAAATATTTGGGATAGATGAATGAATATATTGTTATTTTAGTTTCATTAATACACTGAACTCTACCTATATTGCTGTATTTAACACTGCTTTGAAAACATATAAAAACAAAGAGAAGAAAGGTGTGTAAGGGATAAATTATTATTAATTCTTAATCTACGTTATTTCTTGCTTATTTTACTTACCTCTTGAGTTGATTTGAATTGATAGTTGCCAGGTCACAATGTTTGTATGAATGCAAATATTCTCACATCCTATCTCATGTCATTTAGCCAGAATTCATTTATGAAGTTTGTACATAAGCATGGAAGCACTCATTACTCTCACCTTTCCATACATGTAGGGATTGAGAAAGTAGCTTGTGGTCTTGGAAGATGATTCTAATTGTTGAGTAGGGAAACTCAGGTTTCTATGAGGTTCCAAACTCAAGGAAGTGCCAGTTCAGCATGGATCACTGTAATAATAGAGAATTGTGTGCTAACGCACCACAGGAGCTGGTAAAATCCCTTATCTTATTAATTTGGCAGGACTGAGGTCCTCTTATGTAGAGTGCAATTTCCTCTCTAAAGGATGTGAGGCATCTGTTTCTACTCAGAACCAAATAGAGAATGCTTCATCTGCATTAGTCATGCTGCTTAGTGCTTACACTCTGCTTGAGGCCCAGGATACCTTACTATACAGACCAGTTAGTGATACTTGTATCTCATGTTATTTGTTTGAAAAAAAAAAATAAAACCTCCAAAGTATCATATAGCATATACATATATATGCATGTACATTATATATGCACATACATTTTTATTTGATTTTACTCTGAGTATAATATGACTACAAAGAACATATTGCAGCTACTACTTCTTTATGAAGATAAATGATACCAACATTCACAAGTCCAGTTTTCTAACTCAAAATTTAGAACAAAAAGCCTTATTTGTCTTCTTTTTCCTTTAAAAATACATTTGCTCTCCTAACTAGGTAAAACTAATCAATTTACCACCAATTTGTTTAATAAGCCAAGGTTCTTAGTAGAGGGAATTTATTTTTTCCCTTTTATCTGTGTTTTGATTTTTGAATTGCTAAGAAAACTCTCAAGAACTTTCATACTCTCTGTTTTTAGAGGCCAATGTTTGCATCACAGCTGTGGGGGTTCTGCATGGGGAGAATGCCTTTGAGTGTCCACGCCCTGTTCTACAACCATCTGCTTTGCAGATGATACATACACGCATTGGTTTTTTTTTTTCCTCCTTCAAGATCTGAAAAACAGATTGGAATCAAAATTCTACCCCAGTAATGCTTAGCAAATTAATCTTCACAACTGCATCAAGTTGTTTAGGATTTCATCCTTGAGCTCTTCATTTATTTCATCACATATATCAAATTTTCTTGCTGCTGTAATTTTGTGATTCTTTGCTGTAGCCTGGTTATATCTCACTCCTTTTTCAAATTAGGTTTAAATGCTGCTCTTCGGTGAAGGATCTTCTGGATCTTGTTCATTACCTAGATCATTGGATTTATACGACATCAACATTTACATTGGTCCAAATGCCTTGTCTTTATGTTTGCTTCTCTAATCAGACTGTGATTTGCTTGATAACAGGATTCTTTTTATTTTGCTATGCTATCCCAATACAAAGAACACAATGTGCATTCAGAGCCTACCTGCTGAATTGATACTAAAGCAATGCCATTTTAAAAGCCTAATTTTAATAGAGAATATGGGTGCCTTCAAGCTTTTAAAAAATTTGCAGTCAAGAAATTTTGGAAGTAGTGTCATTTTCTCTTATCCTAGACAATTGGACAAACAGGAACACCACACACACACACACACACACACACACACACACACACACACACATGCGCACACACACAAGCAATAAGCAAACCAGAACTGCATACACCAGTGGGCACAGCTTCAAGATATTCCTCACAGTACAAGGTGGAAAAGAAACTCTGGATCAGATGTCAGCCCTTAGAAGCCCTTGTGAACCTCTGTGAGTTTACAAACCCTCACAATTCTCCTCAGTCTTCCACTGTGATAGAAGAAGCAGGTGAAGGGCTCAGTGGGTTGTAAGGATGCTAATATCACATACTCTGTGCATTATGAAACTAGAGGCCAGACATCTGAGAGTTTTATGTGTCACACTGGGAGAAAAATGTGAGTAGCTCTGAATGATGTAGATATAAGTGTTTGAATTGGCACAAGAAAATAATCTTAATGAAAATGGATAGTCCAGAGAGTAGGGGGTAATGAAGGCAGAATAGCAGATAGAGTCTGTAAGGTGTGAATATACAGAGACAGGGAAATGAACAAATCTCAAGATGAGAATGAATTTGGTATTAAGATAGGGTGTGTTTCAGAACAATTACTGAGACTTGGAGAAGGTGAAATGGCTGACATGCCATTTAAGAAGACAATTTTAATGGTTAAATTTAAGATAGATGGCAGGATAGTTGCAGTAAAATAATATCTGTATGTCAGTGGCATTATACACTGAAAATAAATGGAGGAACAATTAAAGCAAAATACATGCAACATATGGTTGACTTTATGTATGCTTCCAATCTGGGCAAGAGTACTTAGAAAATTAAAGAGATGGAATAAATAATGGTAGCTATTATATTTCATGTATATTTATTAATAATACTTATCATTCAAGATTACCATTTCTTAAGATCCTAATGAGTAATAATATAATATAATAATATAATATAGTAATAATAATAATAAGCTTTATGCAGAAAATTCTTCTAAGTAAAGCAAGGACTATTATGATGACATTAGCAATATTTTCCTAATATAGATTTTAAGTGTTATTTTAATACAATCTTTTGATGAACTCAATTTACAAACTGTATATTTTTATACATATTTTTATTGGATGTTTTCTTTATTCACATTTAAAATGTTATCCCCTTTCTCGATTTCCCCCTCCCAGAAACTCCATATCCTATCCCCACTCCCCCTGCCTCTATGAAGGTGTTCCCCCACCCACCCACCCACTCCCACCTCCCCACCTTGGCATTCTCCTACACTAGGCCATCGAGCCTTCCAGGACCAAGGGTCTCTTCTCCCACTGATTCCCAACAAGGCCATCCTCTGCTACATGTGCAGCTGGATCCTTGGGTCCCTCAATGTGTATTCTTTGGATGGTCCCTGGAAGCTCTGGAGGGTCTGGTTGATTGATATTGTTGTTCTTCCTATGGGGTTACAAACCCCTTCACCTTCTTCAGTCCTTTCTCTAACTCCTCCTTTGGGGACCCTGTGCTCAGTCCAATGGTTGGCTGCAAGCACCCGCCTCTGTACTTGTCTGGCAGAGCCTTTCAAGAGACAGCTATATCAGGTTCCTGTCAGCAAGCACTTCTTGGCATCCACAATAGTGTCTGGGTTTGGTGACTGTATATGGGATGGATCCTCAGATGGGGCAGTTTCTGGGTGGTCTTTCCTTCAGTCTCTACTCCACACTTTGTCTCTGGATTTCCTCCCGTGAGTAAATAGGCTGAGAAAGAAATTGGGGAAATGATTCCCTTCACAATAGTCACAAATAATATAAAATACCTTGGTGTGACTCTAACCAAGCAAGTGAAAGATCTGTATGACAAGAACTTCAAGCCTTTGAAGAAAGAAATCAAAGATTTTGGAAGGTGGAAAGATCTCCTATGCTCATGCATTGGCAGGATTAATATAGTAAAAATGGCCATCTTGCCAAAAGCTATCTACAGATTCAATGCAATCACTGTCAAAATTCCCACTCAATTCTTCATAGACTTGGAAAGAGAAATTCTCAAATTTATTTGGAATAACAAAAAACCCAGGATAGCGAAAACTATTCTCAATAATAAGAGAACTTCTGGAGAAATCAGCATCCCTGACTTCAAGCTGTATTACAGAGATGTAGTGATAAAAACTGCATGGTATTGGTACAGAGACAGGCAAGTAGATCAAGGGAATAGAACTGAAGACCCAGAAATGAACCCACACACCTATGGTCACTTGATCTTTGACAAAGAAGCTAATTACTAACACTGTGGGCCTAGAACTTCTGTAGTACACCATGGCTTTTCTTCACGTGTTGCTCAGACATATCCAACAGTGACTCCATACCAAGCTGTTTGGAATCATGGTTCATATTACCCATCTCCCCACTGTGCTTGTTACAGTTTTTACTTTCCCCAAAAGCACCAAGTAAATGTGTCCTAAAGTGAATGCATAGAGCTAATTTAATAATTTACTTAAATAAAGTATTAATGGTTATCACTAGAATATTTTAAAATCCCAAACATCAAGCTGTACTTTTTGGTGCACTTTAAGTAGATTGGTTTGTTTTTGAGATGGGAACTTACTGTAAAACCTGGGGTGGCCACCAATACAAAAATCTTCCTGGGTCTTCCTTCCAAGTTCAATGTATCTTCCTCCAATAGAACATAAATGTGGATCAACCAACAAGGAGTATTTGTGTAGTACTTAGTAGTTGAAAACCTTTTTCATGCAGCTTTTTTCATTTCCTTTAATGCAATTGTTAAGCCGACTATTTTTATTGGAAGAACATGTGACTTACTTCAGATCTCCCCGATGGTAATTACAGTGAAAATCATGAGCTGTGTCTTCTGATGCCTGAACAGGGTTCAGGAGAGGAGGCAACTAAAAGCAAAAGCAAAGTAATGAAATTTAACTTTCTCATTATAGTGTGGCATACTTGACTAATTTAAAAATCCCATTCTCCTCTGCACTGTGTGTATACCTGAATACACATCCATAAAGTTTCAGGATCCTTATGGCTAGTTTAGTTCAATACATTTAATCATTGTTGTGCTGATTGTAGCTTCAGCCTTCCAGTGTATTAATATGTAGGACATGTCCCTGATCTAAGATGGAATAAAGGGCACAAGGGAACACATCCTCCAGGGAAGGGTGTTAGAGTGATAATTATAGAAATAAGCTCACCCTTGGGGCCTTTGCCATGACTGCTGCATCTTAAAGCACCAGAATAATTTTTCTATTCTAAATGGATTTTATGGTGCATTCATGAATGTTAAAGTAATATTGTTTTAGCAATATTTTTGAAACTTTGAAATTTATCTCCATTTCTGTGTTTTTAAATACACAAGTTTGAATGTTAGCCAATTATACTTTAAATACACCCTAATAGCTGTTCATTAAAAAAAAACACATTTCTTGAAAATATATCCTAAATTAGATATCTTAACATGAAGTCTTTAGGCTGACATATTGTTGCACAAAGATTTGGTTAGGCTCACAGTAAAAGTTTCCAGGCCCAATTTACCCTCTTCTAGAGATTATATTGAGGCATAATGAGCTGATGTTGATAGTCCATTGTAAATAAATTAAGTTTTATTTACATTTCTTTGGCTTTTATCTCATGACACTTTCCTGTCTCAGGATCCCATGCAATACCACACTGCACTTGATGAACACATTTCTCTAGGCCCCCTTTGGCTGGGACCATTTGCCAACCAATCTTTGTTTTCATGACTTTGAAAAACACTGAGGATAAACTATACAGTTCTTACAATGTTGGGAGTAGACCCAGGAAGATGACCTAAATTTTTGCATTTTCTGTGAAATCACTAGAAGAAGCAATCTAGGACATGTTAACAGACAGTAAAAGTAGGCAGAAGTTAGAAAAAATGCTTTGAGCAGGAGTGGGTTGTGGGGACAGGGAGATGGGAGGAAGACTGGGGAGAGGAGGAAAAGGAAACTGTGGTCAAGGTGAGAGAATAAATTAAAAAAAATTATCTAAGAAAAAATATTTTGAGAAAGTACCATAAGTCAACTGTTTTACCCAGTCATGGGCTGAATATGCATGCATTTTGTTTAGCTCATAGAAAACTTTGTAGACAATTTGAATTGCATCAATGAGGTCAAATGTACTACTCACTTTTAGACACCCCAGGAAGCGTCAGGTCTGAGAAACCTTGTATTCTCTATTTGCCCATTGTCTTGCACTGATCATCAGTGCCAACTTTAGTGAGGACCACAAAAGCACTATTTTTCCAGACTGACTACCCATGCCCACACTCATCTCATGCTCTCTTGTGCTCAGGTTTGAGGTTTTGTTTGTAGAGTCAGCTTGATTAGTCCTAAGGCTAAGGGTAGTAACTGGCAGAGTACTCATGGTGCATGCATTGGGCCCTAGGGTCAGTACTCAATACTGCAAAACAAACAAAGCCACCAACCCAAGATGGGCCAGTTTAGCTTTATTGAAAAACATCATGAATTAAGGAAAAGGTACTAATTACAAAATACATATTTCTGATATCCTATAGATATGAGATATTTTATTTAACATTTGACTTCTGATTTATCAAATAGTATGAAACAATAAAAATCTAAGCCATCAATAGTAAAAATGCAAATAAAATCCAGATTGTGAGCGGATAAGAGTGAGGCAAGCTGTGTTGCTGTTGGAACTAAATTAAACTTGTTACAAGACAATGAACTTGCAATATAATGAAACAACTAACAGAATTGTAATCATCAGAATTGTGTGAATTTAGTTAAATTTAAAGAGTTAAAATAAATGTAGCGTAAAATAAAAAAATGTAGTTAATATAACATTAAAATATGTATGTCAGTCTGGACACTTGGCTTTCTTCTCTCCTATCTCCACATTGGTGCATGATTTGCTAGTATATTTCAGAATACTTGCATATATCTCCCTGTATATGTGAATGCACAAACATGACATTTCACTGTGTTTTCATATATATAATTTTATGTACATATAATATTTATAAAAAGAACAAAATGTATGGCTTTCAGTGTATAGGTATTGCTATAAAAGAGAATGTCTATACATATACAGGTATAAAATAATGTATTGTATTCAAATATACATATGCCTTTTCTCACCTTCATAAGTTTTGTCTACTCTGTTCTCCCTTATACAATTCCATTTCCTATGAATAGACATAATTTTGGTTAGATTTTAAAATTCAATCATGAATACTGATTGAGATAACCAGAAAATTCCTGTACTTTCAGTGCTGAGGAACTGGAACTTAATCAGGAGTCTATCTAAGTAGGTCCCAATTTAGTGACATTTTATTCTAATGTGTGCCTGACCATTACCCATCCATGGAATGACTGTCTATTCATGCATTTCTCTGTTCATTTTCAGTACTTGTGAAAAATCTCTTAACAATAATAACACATCTGTTTTCCATTTGGGGCCTGTCACATATTTGGTGAGTGAATTGCTTTCAGCCACTGTCAGTAAGTCATTTGATAAATGGGCCTGTGTTTGAGGGTTAAGTATATCTATAATATAAAAAACAACTATGCTTAGCATATTTTAAATTCTCAAGAAATGTTAGCTTCTAATTTTTGGTTTTACTCCTATGTTATGATCACTGCCATTTTGAACAAAGACACTTAAATTTAATTGTTTTTATTTTAATGTCTTTTATAGAATTAAAGAAGATACCAATATTGAGTGCTTGGTTATGAGTTATTTGCCATTAACTTGAAGATTTCCCAAGCTTTTGGATGTGGCCATAGAAGACCTCACCTGAGGAATGGCCTTTATCAGACTGGCCCATTGGGCACATCTATGGCTCATTTTCTTGATTAATATTTGATGTGGAAGGGCACATGTCACTGTGTGTGGTGCTATCCACGGGCTGGAGGTCCAGGGTTATCTAAGAAAGCAAGCTAGTAAGCAGCTATACCTGTAGTCTTTGGCTCAGTTCGTGTTGTGAGGATCCTGCCTTGAATGACTGCTTTGGCTTTCTTGGATGATGGACCATCACTGGGAAACTTAAGATGAAATAAACCCTTTCATCCCCAAGTTCCTTTTGGTTAATATTTTGCCACATCAGCAGAAAAACTATGATTGTCAGTATGTAATTTCAACACAATTTTCTTGATATTTTGGGAAGCTTGAGGAGATTCTATCTGGCCATATCCTCAATACAATAAATGGAGGAGCTGAGTTCATGTACATCTCTCTAGTACTTTGTTCAGAAAGCCCAGCCCACTTCCCATCCCCCAACCTTCAAGCTAGAAAAAGGAGTCATTAGCTCATGCATTTATCAAGGCATACCAAGGCAGGGTGTTTTCTTATATGAAATACAACTTCTGAACTTCTGTTTCTGACACAGACACTTAGGTGGTAGGTGATGTGTCTTTCCATCTGCTACTTTTTACCTCTCTTTTGTTCATAGCTCACAGGGGACTACCTTGCAGATTTGCTGTGTGGATTCTTAACCACCTTTCTGTTAAAGTTTATCTTTTACCTAGTATATCTGGGAAGTCAGTCTTGCCACTTGCCATTTGCTGCTTCCCGAAATTAAGACATGGAATTAATTCATGGAATCACATCACCAACCATGAGATTCCAACCTACAGTAATACCTAATATTCTCTGTGTCAATGTTTGGAGGCAGTTAGTGCTCTCTGGCATTTTGTATACTTTCTTCCAAAGTAGTCTCTACCCTAATATCCAAATACATTCTATCCTGGACTTCTTTGTCTCTGACTAATTACTTGGTTATTTACTGAGTTTTTATCCCTAAAGCTCCTTGACAGTGATACTTGGACACGGTCCATATTGCTATATTTATTGTTTTGGCAATTAATTAATTGGAGAGTAAGCTTTATATAAAATGCATTTTATTCCTATTATCTTTGGTTATTTTACTTTCAGTCATTGTTTTTCAATTCTATTACTATTTTTATAGAATCTTAATTATATGCTGTTAAAATTAAATGCAGTTATACTGTTAGAAAACTAAGATAGCTTTTACTTAATATTGAAAGAAAAAGATATAAAATGTATTTTCTATCTCCTTTAATGGTACAAAATTCATTTTCTCTATAATACAAATTTTAAAGTGTATAATTACAGTATGATTCTTCCCAGAATAGTTTCATACTTTCTTGGATGTTATGAGGTTGTCTGTACCAAAATGACACTGTTTTTCTGGAATGTTGATGTGGTAGGAAACTTCTACTTATGTCTCTAGAAACTAGGCCATGCTTACATATCATTAAAATAGATGTGAAATGTGGCTACTCTGGCTTCTTGGGGACCATGAGATTGCTAGATCATGTGTTTGTACACCTAGTAGGTTTTTTCTTAAGACATGTTAATATATGATAACCAAGAATGAATTTCATTGGCTGGCATAGCACCAATGTTATAATAAACATTTGTCATCCCCTGAATTAACCAAAAATTCAACAATTATCAATTACATTAAAATTATTTTGTTTGACATATTTAAGTACACTTACTTATTTACACACAGATTCTCACCCTTTTCCCTCCCATTTGTTTTCCCAAGTATAAGAGGCAAATCTGGTTAGGAGGACCTTGGAAATCTCTTGGAGGGATCTAACTCTTATTAGACAACACTAGAGTGTCGATATCTGCCAATTACTCCTTAATGCACATTTCTTTAGATTTGCTAGATTTTCATCTTTTTAGACAAACTAGGCATAATCTGTGTGCTTTTTTTCTGAAGCCCAATTTCGCACACACAATATTGTGTTTTCCTTCTGCAGAGTTTTCTTGTCCCATTGCATGTAGGAAGCACTCTGCTCTCAGTCACTCTTATACCTCAATGATTTATTTAAAGATGATAATTCTACTGGTAATATAATAATTCTTTGACAAATAAATACTGTAAGTTCTTTCTTCAAATATTTTATTTATTTATTTATTTATTTATTTATTTATTTATTTATTTTGAAAATGAGGGTTTTATGTAGTTTAGGTTGGCCTCAAAATTATTTTGTATCAAATGATGGTCTTGACTTCTAATCCTCAAGTTTCTACCTTAAAATTACTGGTGTTGCAGGGAAGTACCTTCATGACAACTTTATGGGGTAATAATTAAACTCAGGGCTCCATGCATGCTAGGCTAACACTACTAACTGAGCCACACCCTCATGCCCTTCCATAGATATTAGAATAAAATTTAAACAAACCACACAGTTATATATCTTCTTTATTTTCAAATTTTAAAAATAATTTCCTAAGTTTGAAAGTCTAGCAACCCTAATAGAATAAGAATCTGAAAACACAGACCAGTCCTGACTGATAGCCTTTTAGTGCTGGCAACTCCAGCCATGTGTTTTCTATAAGGCAGTTGATTTTCCTTATTAAATTCTCTATGTGGAATGTTTTTCTTCATATTTCTCTTTTTAATTTGTGAATTCTGTCCTGTGATAAAACTCATCAGGGGACCCTAGAAGTACATGAGCTTTCTGGGAGGCCTTTTGCAACCTGCATTCACATCAGAAACTCACTGATCTGGTAAAAACCAGATCCTTTTCAGGGATACTTTTGACTGACATACTGAATGGTCCTAGTGATTAAAGGACAATTTTTAATTTTAAAGTTTTTTTTTTTTCCAGTTTAGATACTAGTATTAGAATATTCGGTATGTGGTAGCTATTAGCCACAGACTTTTCTATGGAAAATACCATTTAGAGTTTATATCTATTGTCACAAAGAGCAGCCAGGAAAAACACTCAATGAGGATGGTCATACATAGGCATGGCAATCTTCTTGTTCCTCCATTTAATGAAAAAGACATCACTGTGAGGGCAACTGTAACTCTTCCCACATCCACACCTAAAGTTTGAGAGAAGTGTCTAATAAACAGAGCTTTCCAGACTCAAAGCAAAAAATGGAAGCAGTAAGAGCAAAGGTAGGAATTAGTATTAAAACAACTCTGTGTGTTTCTGATTGAGACTTGGGTTTGAGAATCATCAAGTTAAAATCCAGGCTAAATTTAAAATGAAATTAAAAACCTTCAATTTGAGAGATACACAGTATTTAAAATCACAACACATATAATTTTTATGGGACTGATTTTCAATGAAATGTTTGAATTAAGGAAGTAAAGAATTGTAAATATATGGTCAAAAATAACTGAAACGTTACATAACTCAGAAAGATAACAAACAGAGGGATCTGCCTCTCCACCCCACATGCACAAGCATCTACTTTTAAAAATTTTAACTGGCAAAATATGGGTTATGTTGGCAGAAATCACAGAAGACTCTTCATGGCTTAAAAGCCCCTTGTTAAGATGTCTATAACTAGCTTCAGAAGTTTCCATCTGTGATGCTGCTAAACACAGGTGTGTTGCTCTGGGCAAGTTTCTCAGGTACTGTGACATCAACAGTCCTAGTTTTTTGCTACAGCAGCTTGCTCTCCATCATATATTAGCCCAGAAACATTCTTCTTGTGCTGGAGAAACATAGGCCTCCTATACCACACTTATATCAATTATGCTCTTGAAATAGGAATGCTTCAGGTTTGTAATATTGCTTATCCCTGAGTTGATCCCTGAGTGTTTTGTAGAAGAAGCAAGATTAATCCAGAACACTGTTAACACAGCCCTGTGTTAATGGGTTTCTGCCCATACACTGTCACATGATCTTGTCTTCTTTGTGCTAGTGTACATTCTGATAGACCTCTCTTAAAAAGAACAGTGACACAGCTCTACTTACACAAGAATGGTTGAGGAGAGAAGAAGGATCTGGAAGACTGTGTGCTAAATAATAATTGCTTGTATTTGATGAATATGAGTGGATTTTTCCAGACCATTTTTATTTTACAACAGTTGCAACTTTAAGAGATGGTGTACTGAGCCTAAGTTTAAGATGAATACTAAGCTCTGAAAAAGTACATATTTTATAGCCTTTAGCAAAAAAAAAAAAACAAACAACAACAAAAACAACAACAACAAAAAACTATGTACTTTTCAGGGCCTAAGAGAAAAGTACTGGAACATGAAAAATTTAGGTTTCCCTAATTATTCAGTCAAATTGATACTGAAATCTAATCAGTCAGAGTTGTAAATCTGCCCTCTCTCCATTCTTCCCTCTCTTGTTCTGTCTTGACAGTGTCCTACTCTCTTTGAAGAAACATCCAGATAAATCACATCAGAAACCACTATCTTCAACATGCCACACACGAATTACTCCCAGTACTGCTCCTCCTCACCCACCCCCTCTCTTCATAGGATCGCTCTGACTCATGACGTATTCCTTATTGTCCTAGAAATCACTTTGTAGACCAGGCTAGCCTTGAACTCACAGAGATACTCCGGCTTTAGCCACTTGAGTGCTGGGATTCAAGGTGTGCACCATTCTGCTCAGTCTCAGTCTCTCTTCCTCTATCTTACTTCTAACCTAGTAAATTATGTATGGTTTCACTTTCTTTTCAATTCTTAGTTGGTGCAACAAGTCTGCCAAAATATCAATCTGACCTCCCATAAAGTGCCATAAACAAGCTGAAGTATAAGACAACCCCTGTTAGTTGTACCAAGACTTGTGTCATTACATATTACAATTGCTTACTTGGACACCTTCTTCATGACACTATTTGTTTTGAATTATACTGATACATTTTCTAGACTCTAGAATCCAGAGCCTAACTGAAAAATGTAATAGTCAGTAATCATCATTTGCTGCATAATAAAAGCCGTTTATTCTGCCTGCACGAACTGCTCCGGCATTCCTTGTAGTGTTCCAATAGACAGTTCTTGAGAAGCCTAACCTTTCTCAGCAGGTCAAGTAGCATGCTCAGCAACCACACCATGCTGGAAATACTCTGCTTCATATATGAAGAATATTCCCACCATTTCCCCCCAATTATGGAAGTACCATTAGCTTCTAGGTTTGGAAAATAGTTTATTTTAATGCTACCTCTGCAAGAGTTATTCATTATTTCACTTAGATGCTTTATTACATACATGTGTATGTATATGATATATTTATGTGTATATGATGTGTATGCATGTGTGTGTGTGTGTGTGTGTGTGTGTGTGTGTGTGTAAAACAAGAGGAAATAACTTGTTCCTCTTGAGGTTTAGGAGCCAATGTACTGATTTCCACTGTTGATTTTTTTGTACATGATTCTATGGTGTTCTTCAAGGGCTAGTTCATTTCCTGGAATTAAATCAAATTCCTATTAAAATATTGTTAGTAACGTACTTTATTAAAACTCCTTCATTTAGTACCTGGAAGATGACTCAGAGGGTAAAATGAGTTACACAAGCATGAACCTGAGTTCAGATCCCCTGCATTCATATAAAAGATAGAGCAGCACACATCTATTATCTTAGTGCTGAAGGGTTAGGAGTGGATCCTTGGGGCTCACTAGCCCAAGTCTAACTGAGCTCATGAACTCCAGGTTCAGTGAAAGACTCATCTCTTAGGAGGAGAAAGAGTCTAAATTGGAGTTCTCTATTGGGTCCCTCCCCTTGGAGCTATGGGGAACCCAGTGGAACAGAGTGAAGAAAGACTGTAGGAGTCGGGGTATATAGGACAACAGGGAAACCCATTGAATGACTCACTGAATCAACTAAGCAGGGCTCGTAAGTCTATACAGAGACTGAACTGGCAAGCATGTGGCATGCGTGGTCTCTATGAGGCATTTATGTTAGGACTGTTAGCTTGCTGTTTTGTGGAACTTCTAATAGTGGACGCAGGTGTTTTTCTGACTCTTGTCTGCTCTTGGGTCTTGTTTCCTATTGGGTTGACTTGTCCAGTTTCAGTATGCCTTGTCATATTATATCTTGTTTTGTTCCTTTTGGTTGCTATCTCTTGGAGGCCTGCTCTTTTCTGAAGGGAAACAGAGGGGAAAAAATCTGAGGGTAAAAGGAGGTAAGAGAGCTGAATGGAGCTGGAGGAGTGGAATAAGAGGAAAATGTTGCCAAGATGTATTGTATGAAAGGAGAGGAGAATCTATTCTCATTAAAAAAGGAAAAGGAAAAGGAAAAGAAAAAGAAAGAGAAACCTGACTCACCTAATAAGGTAGAGAGCAATGAAAGATGTACCTGGTCAACTTCTGACTTTCCTATTATATGTACAAATGCATACCGACCCCCACACACATTTACACAAGCAAATACATAAATAGCATACAGCACTCACAGCACACACGCAACACACACACACACACACACACACAAAACTATTCCTCATCTTTAAATAAAAGATTCAAAGTTTCATCTCTTCCCACATTGCAAAAATGGATTATATTTCCAAGAAATGATTTAATTTGAAATTAAAACTTATACACAGTATCACCATTGTGTACATCCACATTTTCTCACACTTAAATAACATTTCCTTGGCTATTTTGTCATCATCTTATACTTTTTAAATTAACATTTCTAATGAGCTCTTAAGTCCAATGATGTTAAATTAACTTCCAATAAATTTAATATAAAATAAATCCAATACATTTAGTTTTTATGAAAGAATCACTCTTTAATTTTCTGAGTTTTTGGGAAATTGTGAATATTAGAGTTTATATACAGTTCATTGCATAAGGTCAAGGCTTGAAGAGTATTTTTACCACAAATTGCATATTCTTCTATGTTTGATGGGACCCATTACTTGATACATTCTTGAAAGATCACAAAACCCAGAGCTCATGGGTATAAACAAGCTTCTTTTGCTGTATGATATGAAGTAGAACAATGCTGAGCAGTGCGTGGTTACTCATACTCTGAGGTAGAACAATGCTGAGCACAACCATTGCTACACTTGCAGTTTGATATGATTACAGAGAATGATTTTTGTCTATTTCTCAGAGTTCCTCACTGCCAGGAAAACCTAGGTACATGCAGATGGGTTTAATACTACCTTTCAATCAACTGTTCTGTTTACCAATCCAGATGCTACTGATACATTCCTCTCCCAAAGCTGACCTCTATGGCATCAGAGACATATAGTGTTAGAGATAGGCCTTCTCTTTCTCTTTACCTCTGGAACATCTTTGTCTCATTTGATAATAAAGTCTGGTCATACTAAGTATGTTTGCGTGTTTGCGATCATGAAAAAAATGCCATAATTGAGAATGACCTCAGTCATTGTTATTTCATTAATGCCACCAGAACTTCCAGAATTTACTCAGTCATTTTTTATTATTCAAATATTCAAATAATCACATTTAGATTTTATAGAGGACATGTTGTCATACTATACAAGAACATCCATAGTCATATTTTTCCTGTATTTTACTTTCTTTCCCATCTTGAAAACCAGCTTATCTATTGTACCCAACTTAAGCACAAGAAAGAAGACAACTGGACTTGGGCTGTGCTGTTGGAGTATGCTTGTTTTCAAATTCCTTTGCAAAGCCATTAGGAAACACCAAAACATAGTTGGGAAGTTTTAAGACTAGTTCAGACTTAAAAAAAAAAAAAAAAGGAAATAAAGACCCAAATGTTACATAATTTAGAATGTAGATAGTTGATAGCTTGTTTTAAGTTATACTTTTCAATAGTGAATATTTCTCCTAATTTGAGTAAACAAAACAAAAACATTATCTGGTTAGTTTAAAGAAAACAGAGAATGCAATGTTATTGCTTGTTATGAATAAGTCATTTTTGCATAATAAAAGCTGAGTATTCTGGGGAAATTCATTTCCTTTGCCTGATACACTAATCTAAAACAGAAAATAGTTGGCATGCAGTGATTTGCTAACCATATTCATGCAAATCTAAAGACTTATTCCAGACATGAACTTGGTTTTTTTCATCAATATCCTACAGGATCTCAGGAAAGCTGAGGGAAATTTCACCGGATATTAGGATGGAAACATTTGGTGGCTGCATAGACCATGTGCCTGGAGATAGAATCCTAGCCACTAAGGGTTGAGAAGTGAGGAGAAAACAGAGTCACTTTCTTCCCTATAATACCAATCTCAGTTTCAAATACTGATTATTTTAACCTCTCCTTTCAAATGTCTAAAGTTAACCTACTTTATGTTGTTTTCTTTCAAGTTAATGCATGCTCTTGGGTTTCTTTCCTTTATACAAGTCTATTGCCCATTTTATTGATTTCAGTTAATCAAATTCCACATTAGATTTTCTAATGAAGTATAAGAATGACTAGGACATAGACATCCCCACATTAGCTCTACAACTCACTAGGTTTTCATGGAGCTCAAGAAAATTATTATTTTTACCAAAAATTCCCAACACCTCTTTTATGTAATTGAAATGACCTCTTCTGATCCTACACATGTGATATTTTCTCCTCTCAATGCCTGTTTCATGGAATTCCATCCCCCCTTCCAGCCAGTCATACTCATTATACCATGTGAAATTGCTTGAGTCTATTTTCCTTACTTTTAAAAATAAACTAAATTTGCTCTTAAATAATTTTGAGCTTCATTGCCGTGAATGCTGATCACTCTCATCCCCCACCACGCCTATCCATGTGCTCCCCTCTACATAAATCTTCCCACAGTTAGATATATTTGCTTTGTTTCATGACCCCATAAGATCACATGTCTGTGATCATGCTTTTGGATCTATCCATTAGAGCCTGGTGGACATAGCAGCAGGTACAGAACTAAAAACGTTGATTCCTCCTTTCTCAGACTCTATCAAGGGTTATTAGCTCATCAGTAAAGGGGGGGGAGCCTAGTGAACTGCTTCACCCCACCCCTGCTTCCTTGATTGATGGTAGTGTTGTTTTCTCTGTGTCTAGTGCAGATAACTACAGTTGGGAATTAATGATGAAATGGTTATATTGAATCCAAAAGATGGCTTTTTTGCAGGCCTTTGCCCTATTGTCTATCTGTTATGTATTTTCTGCCCCTCTTTCCATGTATTTTAACATTCATGTATTAGAGGAAGTGATAGATTAGTATTTTATAAATATATATACTTGAAATCATTTAAGGAGCAACTGGCCAGAGGATACTTAATTTTAAAAGTTCTTAGCAAAAATGTTCTTTGAAAATATGATTTTATAAGCTTTCTCTTTTTCTTCTTTACCTAAAATCTTCTCTGGAGTAGTATGTATAACTGTTGTATCTTCTTGCATGGATATAGTCATGCATATGGTTAAAAAATTCAAGTAATCTATGAAAATGGGTAGAAGTGGATTTTTTAGGAACAAACTAAAAGTGAGATCCTAGTACAAATGTTTGGTACCCCTCTAAATGTTCAGTGTTTACTAAATTCTAAATTAGCACCTGTGTAGGAAATTTAGCTTTTTTTTTTTTTTTTTTACAAAGTGGAAATCAAATAATACATCATTTTTGAAACGGAAAATGTCATAGGGATATAATCCAGAATTCTGAATCTAAATTTGAAAAATGGCTGTGGAATTGGACTTGGAGAAACACATTTATGGAATATCCTACTGTTGCCAAGTAGTCATTGGCAACAGAATTTCCCTCCCTGTTTTACTGTGCACCTCTGTCCTGGCTTCTGGGGAGTACGGCAGAGCGGTGAGCTATAGTCTTCTCCCAAGGCACATATTGTGGATCCAGACAGGTTCAGAAACAAGTGTGCCATTGTTTCACCCTTAGAAAAGGGAAAAGGGGAAAGATGGTAAAGAAATCAAAGGATTTGGGAAACTACCATGTTTCTTCAGATGTATCCCAGGCAGTTGGCAAACAAAATGAGTCTGTTGCCAATTGCTAGCATGAGCCAGGAGTAACACTACTTAATACACAGCTTGGAAATGGGTTTTTGGAAGGAATCACTTTGGATTTTGGTTTTCTTTCCTAAAAAAAGAATGACCTTCAGTACAGCAAAGAAAGAAAATAAGGCATTACAGAATTAGAGTCACTGAAGTTTTTGATGTCTCTGCCCTCCAGCCTAGGTTCTTCCTGAGCATTCTAACATCCATGTTTGCCCCAGTTTTATGTTTAAAGAATGGTGTCCTATGAATGTAGGTCCCTACTTTATCTATAAAGGCAGGGAAGAAGTCATTGAATAATTCATCTTTTATTTCTAGTGTTTGGCATAATAATAGATGATCGAGTTTTGTTGAGTGAATAGCATTATAAACAGACATCCATTGTATTGTTTGTTGTTTGCTACATGGGTAAATTGTCTGTTCTATAGTTTGAAAACATTTTTGTTGTTAAAGGTAGTAAACAACTAAAACATTTAAGAAAAGATTGAGCCCTCTCAGGGAATCTTGACTTACTGACTTTGCATGCTGCACCCAAGGGCTCCTCATTTGATGTACAGTACTGGATTTCCATTCTTCTCCTGCATGTGTCTTGATGCTCTAAGTCGAAGGCTTGAATTATGTTCCATCACCAAGTAGGAACCTGAGGATGGTTGGTTATGCCATTTCCTTTTAAGACAACGAATACAATGTAAAGTTTAATAGTCTTTCCACTCCTAGCTTACTTGATGTCTGTTCTTATAAAGGCATCCTCAACTCCTTTCAAAATGATTGAAGGTTGCTATTGGTTTACATTCTAAGAAAGTCTCATATTAATGTTGTCAATATTTAATTGTAATAAGGAAAAAAATGTACATAATTAAGTAAACTCTTGCCAACCCAGTGGATGATTTTGGGATGCTATTTTTAAAAGCCCTCAAAGAGTGCATAGGTTTGTGGCAAAATATAATTGAGTTTATGACTGTCAGTATGGTAATTTGAATGAGAATAGCCCCCAGAAGCTCTTATATTTGAATGATTGGTCTCCAATTGGTAGAGCTATTTGGGAAGGATTAGGAGGTATAGCCTTGTAGGAGTAGATGTGTCTATCACTGGGGTCAGGGATCTATGAGGTTTAAAAGGCCCACACTATTCAGTTAGTCCTTTCTCTCTGCCTTGTGGTTGTGGATCAGATGTAAGCTCACAGTTACTGTCTGCCTGCTGCTATGCTTCCCACCACAATGACAATGGACTTTAACCCTCTGGATCCAAGAGCCTTAAAATTAAAGGCTTTCTTTTATAAGTTGCCTTGGTCAAAGTGTTTTGTCACAAAAATATAAGAGTAACTAAGATAATCAATATACATATAAAATTAATAATGTATATAAAGGAGATGTGTGAATCTGTACAAATATGCTTCTTCAAGGAGAATTTAATAACTTTCTGTAGCTTCTGTATACTTTGATTATTTGTAGGTAGGTAGCTGTACCCTATATTTCTCTTTCACTGGCCTCAAGTTTGTTCTCATGGTGTATATATTCAGTAAAGTTTTATGGATAAATGAATATTGAGTAAATGATTTAATTGTTTCTTCTGTTTCTGACTGATAAATTTGCTGTGATCATTTCAGGTTTCAAGGGAAATTTACTTACAATACCCTTGAAATATTTCTTCTCCAAGTTCAATGTTCATGTTTTATGTCTTTTATACATTAATGAGTACAGAAATTGAGGCATACTTTTACTTTATTAATTTAGTGATAAGTCATTAACTAGTAAACAACCTAATTAATCTTTTAGTGCCAGCTTCATTTATATTTAAAATCTAAACAAATATTTATATATTTTTCTACAACTACATAATGAAACAACTTGAAAATCTGAAATCTCATGCATATTTGAAGAAAATCTTTGGGATGTGCTTTTCCTCTATATATTCTTCAAAGTCATACTATTATAAAAAGTTTGTCATAATGATTAAAATAATAATTAAAATAACTAAAAGAAATAACATTTATTCATACTCCAGAACTTTATAATTATATTAAAACTTGTGCATATCCACTTTGCATCTGCAAAAGATTTAATTTGATTTGTATTTATTTACTTGTTAAGAAGATATCAAATGTTCCTCAAAATGAGATCTGTTTACAAAGACAACTTTGGGATTTCATTATTTGTAAGTTGACTACTGCAATATCTGGCTATTCTCTCTCTCTCTTTCTCCCTCTCCCAGCTCAAGTTGGCGTTGAACTCAATATATAAATGAGGTTAACTTTGAACTTTTTTCTAATTCTTCTGCCTCTAACTCCCCATTATTTGGATTATAGGCATATACCACCTATTTTAATTATGTAGTGCTGAGGATTGAATCCAGGACTTTGTGAGTACTAAGCAAGCACTTTATGGACTAGGCTAATCCACAGCCTTTGATGTATAGGAAGATTCTATAGACACTAATTATGCTTTCATATCAGGAAGGATGAGAGAAGGTTAGCTAAAATGTAAAGACAGCTAAAAGATAAAGAGTTGAAGTGATTTTAAAAATCTCTTTTAGACAAAATGTCTAATTTTATACCCATCTGAGTCTCTTATACTTAATATTAAAAGTACTACAAAATATTTGAAATAAATTCCATAATAAGTAAAAATTTTAAATGTATAAAATGTTCATTTTAGATTAAGATATCTGCAATGAACATGTTAATATTATATAGTATCCTCACAGGCTCAGTTGTCTGATGTTTTTGTAAGTATGGACCACACTTGAAATAAACAAATAAAATGGTGTTTTTGTGAAAATTATGTAATAGCCCAGAATTAACAGATCCTGCATCCATGTCTGCATCCAGTATGGTCTATATCTCATTATTGGTCTCTCTTTACTCTATCTTTACTTTTTCTCTATCTCTGTCTCTATTTATGTGTGTATGTGTATGTGTAGTTTAATTGCAAGAAGTATGTTAGGCCTTCCTAACTACAGTATGAGGATAGGTTCACCTCATTCTCTTTAATGTTTTTGCAGCTATTTAGGGTTTTGAGCTGTGTATTGTATCTCTGTGTGTAAGCAAACTAACAACAGTGTGGTAGTTTGAATATGCTTGGCCTATCAATCTCTGGTCCATTGGTCGACTATAAGGAGGTGTGGCCTTGTTGGTCTCTCTCTCTCTCTCTCTCTCTCTCTCTCTCTATATATATATATATATATATCCTTAAAATAAAACATAGTAGTTTTAAACTAGATGATTAAAAGTCCCCAAAACTAATTTGATACTCACGTATGTATCCACCTACTTGAGTAAAACCTTGAGGCTGAGCGGAAAACTCATTGCCCAGCCAAAACCCCCTTCCACTGTCTCTGGTGGCTTCAGATGTTTCCAACTTTTAAAGCTCGAGAACTAATGGCCATAGCACTATTGACTTTGACACAGCAGAGGCTAAAGGGAGAAATGGATGTCCTTCTGAGTCTTTGCCTCTGGCTAATAGGTGCTTGAAAGCAGAAGGGGCTTTGCTTAGAAGAGTCTTGAGAAGCTGTAGAGCTTATGCTGGCCATGCCTTGCTAGAGACAGTG
This sequence comes from Rhynchomys soricoides, assembly GCA_019843965.1. Lineage (NCBI taxonomy): Eukaryota > Metazoa > Chordata > Mammalia > Rodentia > Muridae > Rhynchomys > Rhynchomys soricoides. The sequence continues at coordinate 1,055,436 of JADRCH010000143.1, read as the reverse complement.
TCTGTCCCAGGTGCTTGCTGCTGTTTGCTGTTGTTCCCTTTGTGCCAAAAGGAAAATGAAGTGAGTATAGTCTTACAAAGACTTTGACAATCAGAGAAGCTTTAAATAACGGTATCTCAGATCTTCACAACCCCAGCATGGAATGATGTGAGCTGTATCAGGAAGGCAGTTGTTCTAAAATACAAACTGTTAAGACCAATATGTTTTTCTTCTTATTTGGCCTCAAGAAGTCACAAGTTCTTATAACACTCTTTCAGAAACCACCACATTATCCACTTCCTTCCATTCAAAATAAGGATCTGAAGTATTTGTTCTCTGGGAATTTAAGTAGGAGGAAAGGGATGAAAGTGCTGTTTTCCAATACATATGACCACAGGCTAGGTATCTTCCTTTGACTTATGCCCTCATTCACACTACATATGACATCAGGCAAACATTCCTGAGATGGGCACTATTTTGAATACCAAGGAATTTACTGCTCAGTAGAAAAACTGGATCAGAACAAACAGTTGACTGAACAAGGGAGGAGAAATTATTATAGCATAAGGATTTTGCATAATTTCTACAGAGAAGACCTTCAGTGGACCATAGTTGAAGACTCTTAGATTGTTTGCAATTCTTAGTTGTAAGGTAAAAAAATAGCACGAACATGGATTTAAAATTATTGCCTTTAGGTTCAGCGAAGGGCATTAGGTATATGATTAGGAATGTGTCTCTGGGTCACAAAGGTTTCAATATGGATCTGTCTTTCACTTCTAAAGATTTATTCTCTCTCAGTCTCTGTCTCTCTCTGTGTGCATGTGTCTCTGCGTGTGTGTGTGTGTGTGTGTGTGTGTGTATGTCTGTGTCTGTGTGTGTGTCTGTGTGTGTACCATGTGGGTGGAGATAGCCTAGGAGGCCAGAGGATATCATTGGATTTCCTAAATCTGTAGCCACAAGGCATGGTGAGCTTTGTGGACTGCCAACTGAACTCAGGTCCACTGTTGAGTTGAAAGTGCTTAAAACCCCTGATAATATCTCCTCATCCTGCTCTCTCTTCCCACACCTCATTTTATTTTTCTTTTTGAGATAAAGTGTCATGACATAGCACTAGCTGGTTTTAAACTTGAGATTGCTTATGTAGGCATTTGTTTTGCATACAAACTATGTCTGAAGAAATGGAAATGTGGGGTGTGGCCCATCATTAGCAAGGAGCACTTTAAAAAACTCAGTTTTTGATTATTTATTTTTATAAGAAGGTGGGTTTGCTCTGCCATCTAGTGATTAAGAACTGTATTTAGACAATTAAGTTTGAAAGCACATAGATTTATATGAAAACAGATCTGTGAAATTGTTTTAAAAGCATAGAGCAATTGTGTTGATTTCATGTAAAATATGGTCAAATACATCTCTCCATCTAGACACGCATGCCAGGACTATGCTGATAACTTCATAAAGGAGTCAGTCTGCTGGGGTATTTAGTGGAAGGAAAATAATCCTATAGCTTGGAAGTTAATATCTGGGAAATTATATCACAGATATTAGAAAAGAATAAAAACACTGCCAGATCTCAGCCTCTTCTAGATTTTATGGACCTCAATAAATTATAAGTAGCAACAAGTGTAAGTAGTACAAAATTACAGATTTGTAGAATGTTGAGTGTGTGTGTCATGTGTGTTTCATAGGACTTACATTCACATGCTGAATTGTTTAGTAGAGTCTTGAGGGGACTATTGGATTTCTCAAGATGTCATTTGAAAATTCATCCCCCCCCCCTTTTTTTTGTATTGACACAATAATAAGGTGATGAGATTATTTTTGTAACTCTTTTCAAGAAACTAAGCACCATTTTGTTTCCTCTTCTGTTGTTCATTTAAGCAAATGCCATGTACACACAGAAGAGACAGTAGCCACACTATGTACAGCTGCCACATCAGAACACAGAAGACAGAGTGCAAGGTTCTTTTTTGTAGCCTTCCTCACTTGACACACATCTTTCATTCACACATGAACAGTGAGCCTTCACTGAGCCTTCTGTGATGGCAACAAATTCTTGCGTGGGCGAGGAGAAGGCATGTTCGGTCGTGAATGTGGTTTTTCATCTCCTTGCCATTTAAAAGCATTCCAAGTACACGTCCATATCATCTAAATTTAATTATAAATTCTCAGGAGAAAAATACCAGTAATGAATCCGGGTGTAAAACTAGCTTTTAGTGTTGCCATTTAGAGAAGAAACAATACAGTGAACCACTTCTCTGCTCCTTGAATGTAGGTCACATTGTCTTAAATTGCTCTTACTTGTGTGACATGGAACAGAAAGAGTGAGTCTTTTTTTCCAACACTCCCACTCATTTTTTTCTTAAGGCCCAAGAACAAGTTTACTTGGCATCCAGAGAAAGCACTACAGATTAACTGACAATCCCAGCGCTCATTAGGAGATGATGTAGATCAAGACATGCCTTTTAATTTAGAAATAGAATAGAAATAGCTTATTAATGAAGACAACAGTACTCCAAACAACACAAATGGACTAGTGAGCTGGTGTGGAAAGCCTTTTGGCAACCTGTCTGGAAGTAGCTTCAGAAATAGATTAAGCCATGTTGAAGAGGTTCTTACATATTTCAATAATATCTAGTTGAAAATTTATACACCATCTTGTATAACTTCTTGACTTCCCATTTTTTAATTTTTTATTTCATTTTATTTATATTGCATATATTATACACATCTAATAATATACTGTATCTAAGAATACTTCATTGTAATGAGTAAGTTTTAATTGGTAGTTGATAGCACATAAGTGTTAAAAATTAAAATTATGTAGCATAATGCACTCTATATTAATTATATTTAATAACATTTATATATTATATAATTTGTTTTTATTGTATCAGTAAATATAACTTCAAATATTGTATATAGCATTTTATATAACAATCCATAGATATAAACATGTGATTTTCCATAGTGATATATTTTTAAAAGCAGGACACATATGTGTTCATTATTTGAACAATCAGCACATACCTGCTAACACCTCATTCCCATTTATATGTTTGAACATTATTGACCCTACCCAACCTTGACGACCCAAAGTGTGAGAGAAATAACTGTTTGGTTTTATGGAGAATTTCATTCTTAAGCAATGAGTTTAAAACCAGTAAATAGATAGATACTGTTTCCTTAACCATAAAGCTTAATGAACAAAGTATCTTATTTTAAAATTACATTTATTCATTTTCTATTTGTGCCATGTATGTATGGAGGAGATGGGCATATAGAACTTGAGTATGCAAGTCAGAAGACAACTTTGGGGTCTGCTCTCTTTCCACTCTGTGGATTCCCTGGGGTTAAACACAGATCATCAGGCTTGGCTAATGGCATGACTTTACCTACTGAGACATCTTGCTGGCCCAGCAGTTATTTTTACTTTATGTGGTTAATCTAATTGTTCAATTGATTGTGAACATAAGTCCCTGTTTATATAGATCATAATTTAGAGATGCTTATTTTGGAACTAGAATGCTTTAAATGATTTTTTAATGCAAATACAACACATTTTATTGTTTGAGAATTTCAGACATGCACATAAAGCAATTTAATTAGTACCTGCTCATTTTCTCCTCTCCAGTTTCTCTGTTATCCCCTGGTTACTTGGTCTTCCTGACATTATGTGCTCTTCTTCTTTAAACCCAGAGTTCATGTAGTGATACCTGAATGGACATGGGTGTAGGAACATATGCTGAAGTAGAGGTAGCTATTCAAGGGACATCCATGAAAATAACCTCTCTCTCTCTCTCTCTCTCTCTCTCTCTCTCTCTCTCTCTCTGTCTCACACACACACACACACACACACACACACACACACACACACAAGCCATCAGTGGCCAATAAATCCTCAACTATGGGTGGGGCCTCATAAACCCTGCCCCAATTCATACTGAGATTTTGATTAGTTTGATCTTGGGCAGTTAGTTCCAGTTGATGTGAACTCTTATGTGTAACAGTGATATGTCTGGGACATAGTGTTTGATGTAGACAACCAGGGTTTCTGCATCTTACCATCCTTCCTTCCTTTCCTCTCTCTGTTCTTTCCTCCATTTTTCCTTCCTTCCTTCCTCCTTCCTTCCTTCCTCCCTTCCTTCTTCTTCTGAAATATTTATACATGGTGTTACTGTGCAGTTCTAACTGGTCTGGACAGGCTCTTACACTCTTACTGCCTCTTCCTCGGCAAGGATAACTGAGCCTAGAGGGTGGGGCTGTGATGTAGGTGTCCTTGCACAGTCTCCTGTTCTCAGCACTTGACAGATGACCTGTCTATTGATGATAGCTGTGTACAGTCCTGTTATTTCTGTTTCTGTCTTGGGGCTTCAGCATCTAAGAGAAGTTTCTCAGTTGAGTACTCCATCCTCCCTTCTCTGTTCAATTGCCTGTCTTCTTTCTGTGGAGGTATTTCAAATGCTCAGGTGAGGACTAAGTCTTAATAGAGTTGAGATGCCCATTTTCTCTGTGGTGTTGTTATGTGAAATTACAGAGGGTCTAAGCAAGGGATCTTACTGTCTCCTTGTTGAGAAAGGCCATATAGTGTTGGATTGGCACTAAGGAGCTGAGAAGACTCTCGGTATTTAGCACTGTGCAATGATCCACTTTGTGTTTTAATATACATATGTTGGCTTCTTTTAAAAATTGAAGCTAAACATAATACACGTATTTTTCATGTTAATTATACCTCTTATTACTTCATATGTACATATGCACACATATTTATAAATTTTAAAGTGAATTTACAAATATAGGAAGGTAATTAGTAAAGTTACATAACACTACATTGTTTTGCCTAACTGCCCTTAATTAATTTCAGTGTAAATAATCCTCTTATTATCTTTATGAGTTTTGTGTTTGTTCTAAAGTTTAATAGAAACTATATAGACATGGTATAGACAACATATTTGTTTGGTATGGATAATGGAAACCTAATCCAAAAGACAGAATATGGTTATTACATTGTCATTTCATGTTTAAAACCATTCTCAAATACCCATATGTTACACTTTGGAAATTTCTCCCAGAACATGAGTCTGCTTGAACTCCTTGCATGGGATTTACTTGTATAAATTCTCCAGGAAGTTTAGTCATATAGGGTTTACATGTACCGAGTTTACATATTCTGTTGACATGTACCGAGTTTACAT
>JADRCH010000143.1:1020281-1050255 GCA_019843965.1 Rhynchomys soricoides | reverse complement strand
CGAGTTTACATATTCTGTTGACGTGTACCGAGTTTACATATTCTGTTCACATGTACCGAGTTTACATATTCTGTTGACATGTACCGAGTTTTCTGTTTGGAAATCCTTATTTGTTCTTTTTTTTTTTTTTTCATTTTATTTTTTTTTTTCATTTTTTTGATACTTTCTTTACATTTTGAATGTTTCCCCCTTTCCAGATCTCCCCTTTGGAACCTCCCCATGCCCTCCCCCCTCCCCCTGCCACTATGGGGGTATTCCCCCACCCACCCACCTACCCACTCTCCTCATCCCTCCTTGGCATTCTCCTATACTGGGGGATCTAGCATCCTCAGGCCTAAGGGCCTCTATTCCCCCTGATGGCTAACAAGACCCTTCTCTGCCACATATGTGGCCAACACCATGGGTCTCTCCATGTGTATTCTTTGGTTGGTGATTCAGTCACAGGGAGTATAGAGGGGTCAGGGCAGTTGCCACTATTGCTCCTTCCCTGGGGCTGCAAACGCCCTCAGCTCCTTCAGTCCCTTCTCCAAGTCCTCCATCTGGGACCTCACACTCAGCCCTATGGTTGCTGTGATGTGACTCTTGGGTATTTCGAACTTTTGGGCTAATAACCACTTATCAGTTAGTACATACCTTGATCATTCTTTTGTGACTGCGTTAACTCAGGATGATATTTTCAAGTTCCATCCATTTGCCTGCGAATTTCATGAAGTCATTGTTTTTAATAACTGAGTAGTATTCCATTGTGTAAATGTACCACATTTTCTGTATCCATTCCTCTCTAGAGGAACATCTGGGGTTGTTTCCAGCTTCTGGCTATTATAAATATGGCTGCTATGAACATAGTGAAACATGTGTCTTTATTACATGTTGGAGCATCTTCTGGGTATATGCCTAGGAGTGGAATAGCTGAGTCCTCACTCTATCCTCAGGTAGTATTATGTTCATTTTTCTGAGGGTCCACCAAACTGATTTCCAGAGAGGTTTTATCAGCTTGCATTCCCACCAGTAGTGGAAGAGTGTTCCTCTTTATCCACATCCTCGCCAACATCTGCTGTCACCTGAGTTTTTGGTCTTAGCCATTCTGATTGGTGTGAGGTGGAATCTCAGGGTTGTTTTGATTTGCATTTCCCTGATGACTAAGGATGTTGAATATTTCTTTAGGTGCTTCTCAGCCATTCTAGTTTCTTCAGTTGAGAATTCTCTGTTTAGCTCACTTCCCCATTTTTGATAGGGTTATTTGGATCTCTAGAGTTTAACTTCTTGAGTTCTTTGTATATATTGGATATTATTTGTTCTTTATCAGATCTTATGTTCAATCACTCATAATATCAAAAATAAAACCTTGTGAGAAGCATTCTTTCACAAAAAGTATACTTTTTCTTTTCTTTTTGCTTCTTCCTATATTAGGGCAATGTGCATTTCATTAATTCATGAGGAACTACTATTTTATATACATACTAAATGTAATAAGTTCATCTGTCTTTCATCTCTCTTAAGGAGATTAGCCACTTCTGTTTTCCTCTCCTCCTCCCTGATTCCTTCTGTGTGTGTTTGTTAAGGACAAAGGCTTATGTTAGGTATCTACCACAATTGTTTTCTGCCTGTCTTCTGGGATGGGATCTCTCACTAAACTGTCCACCTGACAACTCTTGGCTACAAGTATACGTGATTATACTTGCTTAGCCATTTACATGAGTGCCAAGGCTCCATTCTCAGCTTGTTATATTTGTCCAATAGGAATTTTGCCAACTGAGCCAGGTCCTCAGGCCTAGGAAGTTACTTCTTAGAACTTTTATAAACTAAAAAGATACTTTATTATCTTAAACATTTCCAAAATTATAAAATTTCAGATTATCAACCTCTTTTTGTTTTATTTCAGATGAATATGAAGAAGAAATAGCCTGTACTCAACATGGCCAGATGTATTTAAATAGAGATATTTGGAAACCTTCTCCATGTCAGATCTGTGTCTGTGACAATGGTGCCATTCTTTGTGACAAGATAGAGTGCCCAGAAGTTCTCAACTGTGCCAATCCTGTAACACCCACTGGGGAGTGCTGTCCAGTGTGTCCACAAACATCTGGAGGTGGAGATACTAGTTTTGGTAAGAATACTCAAAACTGTTTCAGAGGAGAGCTAACAATGCACCTTTATTTTCCAGTGATTATTGCTTTTAGAATTTAACAACTCAAGTGAATAATCATAGCAGCATAGTGACCTCAGGGATTAATGATTTTGAAATCATTTTGAAAAGTGTATACATACATAATTTTAAAGTGTGGTGAATTTCCTGGAGTAAGTAGAGAAACTTTTTTCCCTACTTAGGCCACTAACATAGAAATAGACAGTAATTTTTTGTCTTCTTAATTGTCAGAAGATCTTAGTTTGAAAGGTTAAATCTAATTAGATAATGATTTGTACCTTATAGATGACTGCTGTTATTATGTTTATGAAAGTTGCCTCCATGATGTTTAGTTGACTTTCTATTATATTGTTTAATGTCCAAGAAACACAGAAAACATATTTATTGTCACTCTGGAGAATGCAATAATTATTCCTAATATAATTGACTGCTCTAGCAGCTTCTCTTATATTGTCTCAACAATCTAGGTGTGTATAAGTGCATCATGTAATAGTAGGAAATGGAATCAATTTATTGGAGAAAAGAATCGTACAAGTTACTGAGTTTAAAAATATTTTTTCAAGAAAAATATCTGTGTTTAATTGATATTACATTTTGGATTATACATGAAAGATATAGGCATTGATTATTATTCATATATTTTAATGAGTTCGGTAAAACCAACCTTAAGCATTTAGGTTGTTTGCTTCAATCCTTGTACTAATAATTGTCAAGACCTTATTAAAGCTTCAGTTTTTTATAATTTCATTGAAAATAGCAGCAAATATAATAAAAATATTCAGCAGTACACACATAGAAATATTAGATACCAACTTGTGCCTTTTCATCTTGGTGTTATTTAGCAGAAACTGTATCTAAAATAATTATTTAAACTTAAATTTGTAATGTATGATAAAATTGGGTCATAGTATAATAAAAATAACACACAAAGGCTACTGGAAGCAATAATTTCATAAAATCCCAATGATAAGTACAATTCATCCTGTGGGGATAAACAAATAGCAAGTGAGAATAGTCAGCAAGTGTCAGAAAGCGAAATATACAACTCTCTGCCAGTTGTCAGTGTATAGTAGCACAACTCATTCAAGGGAAGTAGTGACACTGGGTGGCCATAAAGTTCTTAAAAAAAAAAATCTACAGAGAAGGGTGACTGAATTACGTTAAGTTTATAGGACAAAGTACACACCGGCATATGTGTGGCCATAGAGTAGCTAAAATTTCTGGGGCTGAATAGAGTGGCACATGTATTTAATTGTAGGACTTGGCAAGTGAGATACGAAGATCACAACTCAAAAGTCAGTCTGACATATTGACATACATACTGAGCTGAAGGCTAGCAGGAGGTAAATACCAGATATCAAAACCAAACAAAACTAACCCATATCAAACTGAAATAATAGAATATTTAACCAATTATACAACTTTTTTCATTTATTTATTTATTTATTTATTTATTTATTTATTTATAGACAAGTTCTCATGTATACTAATCTGGCCTTTAACAAATTTAGCCAAGGATAACCTTGAATTTTCAATGTGCTGTGTGCTTTCTACACATTTAAGTGTTACTAAGTACTAAGCTGTGCCCTCAGCTCAAAATTTAGTAAAGTCATACATATGTCTAAGAAAGAAGGCTTTTCAGCGGGAATGACATGCAATGAATAGGAGGAAAAGCAAGTCTGTGAAAGATTAAATAGGAAGTTGAACTATGAGGCAATAGTGTACAACTTACAGAAGAGATGTTCAGGACATCCATGGGAAGAGAAAAAACAAGAATAATTAAACACATTAAAAGACACGGTACATGCAGAAGATACATGTATTCTTGAAAAGTCTCCAAAGAAGACACTAATGTACTGGAGCAGAACAAACCATTCAAGAAAACCATTTTAGCACTGACAATGCTTGGGCACTGTTAATTTTGTTAGTTGGGCAAATTGAGCAGAAATTTGGAAATTTTAACTTAGGCTTCTGTACATTTTTTTATAACTGGTAACACATAGTAGGTAGCCACTCTAGACAAGTTCATTTAAGGCAATAAACATTGTAGATTCCAAAACCAAAACCAAAACCAAATAAAACAACAACAACAACAACAACAACAACTACAACAGCAAAACACCCCATCATCACTACCACTATCACCACCAACAAAAAGAGCATAAACAAACAAACAAACAAACAAAAAACCAACCAACCCCCCAAAAGGCTAAAATTTTCCATTTTTAAAAAACAAAATTCTACATTTATAAACCTAAGGGAAGTAAGTGAAACACTGCTATAAAGCAGTGTAGTGTAAAATTTCTTTACAGAAATGTATAGGTTTGCTGTGTAAAAGATTTGCTTACCTTTGGGATCCTTTTCCTCCTGCTGGATTGCCTCCTCCAGCCAGAATATGAGAGGGTGTGCCTAGTTTATAGCAGCTGGAAGGTCATGTTTGGTTGGTATCCCTGGAAGGCAGGCTCCTTACAAAAGGGAAACTGAGGAAGAAGGGACGTAAGGGAGAGGGAAGGTGTGAGGCAGGAGACTTGGAGGAGAGAAGGGAGGGGAAACTGCAGTCTGGGGGTAATATACATGAGGAGAATAAATTTTTAAAAAATAAAAAATATTATAATATAAATAATGAGAATAAGATGGACCCCATTTACAGCAAAACAGATATCTACAGATAGGACAAAACACACAAGAAACATGTGATAAGATAATAATAGGTAAGCAGAAGTTTAAAAATGTCAAAGTCCTGTTACATTCTTGTGATAAATATTAAATGCTGTAAAATCCTATAGAATGGATGAGTCTTAGAAATGTCTTAGATTGACAACAGGCATACATTTTACAGCAAAGAAAATGAAATAAAAGAGAATTCTATTCTTGTCAAAGATAACAGAACTCTTTTGTAGTCCTGAAAAATGATGGCTCAGGTTGTGGTCCAGTCAGTGGTATAGTATTTACCTACCATGAGTGAGGCCTTAGGTTCATTTTCCAGTTTGCAAACAAAGAAAACAAAAGCAATGGCTTGCAAAAAATAAAGCAAATTTGCAGCTCAATTTACAGAGGATGACTATACAGAGAGAAATCTCAGCTACAAATAATTCTAATAGCAATAACAAAACATAGGAGAGGATATAACATAGGTTTTAAAGGAAATTAAGTCTGATACCTGTTAAGTTCTCTGAAAATCAGGTTAAAACTTAAGTCACACTGTTTGGCCTTGCACATTGAACAATGCCGTATAGCTTTCAAGCACATTGTGTTGGGTGCCTTGTTCACGGACTGCAGAAGTTAAATGTGCTGTGGCCTCAGGAAGTGCTACCTTGCTAATGTGTCAAACTTTTATTTTGTCTCTATCAGTTGGCACAAAGAATTTTAGGAGATTTTATCTTACAAATATGCTTACAGATAGTCATATGTATGTATGTATATATATATATATATATATTATTCACTATAGCATTATTTATAATAAGACAATTTCTAGCTAATCCATCAAAACTCCAAAATACACTAACTCCTATATAGCTCCCACTTCCCTTCTTCAAAATATCCTGGTAGGATGCTAAGGACCAACCTCAGCATGAAGAGGGGTTCTGTGGGAAGGGGTGTCTGGGAGCAGGGAAAAGAAAAACTCAAAGTCAAGACTTGGCTCCAAGCTGACAGCCTAGGTTAGGATAAGTTGGCTTTCCAGACTTCTCTCTTTCTCTCTCTCTCTCTCTCTCTCTCTCTCTCTCTCTCTCTCTCTCTCTCTCTCTCTCTCTCACACACACACACACACACACACACACATGCATGTGCTGTGTGTTCTGTTCTGCTCTAGACAGCTTTTTCTTGCTATTCAAAAAACTCTCTGGTTGAGACAGCTTTCTCTGCAAGTAAAAATTCTAAATGCTATCTGCACAGCTCATGGCTTTCTGACCAAAGTCAAAAAAGCTGCTGATCTTCCAACCAAGTCAGAAATCCAGTTAAGAAAAAAGTCTTGAAGAGTTGGCTTGCTCTTCAGAGATTTTCAGACAGCTCAGCTCTCACTAGAGAAAATTCTAAAGAACTACTCTGGCTTTTTGCTAGCCATTGTCCTGCAGACCAAAGCCCAGTTTTCTATTTACATATCAATTCAGTTATTTATTCCAAGTTCCCCTTTGATTATCTTATGAGTCAGCATCCTCTGATCCCAGCCATTTGAGACAGCAAGCATACATTTTTTTCCTAAAGTAGAAAAAGAATTTAGAGACCTGAATACCTTTTTTAAGCACAGAGGATAAACTAGTTGGGTGGTGACCTGGCAATGAAATTACCATTTCTACCACACCTGGGTTTAACCTCTCTCTGTTCCAGACTGACCTTGAACTCAGGAATCTGCCTGCCTTTATATCTTTCTGACAAGCTGGCTCATTAATGCAGCCTCTCTTTGTTCCTTTAAATTCATGAAGCCCCCCTCCCCGATAATTCATATTACATCCTTATATTTTGCATAGTTGAGAAATTATATATTTTCAAACTCATATATCTAGAGCTATTTCCCACAGCCATAAGTGCTGTCCAGAAGGTTCCAGCGTTTACCATTTTGTGGAGACATAGGCATACTCTCCACCCCTGGACTCATGCATTTTCTAATTCTCATAGAGTTATTAACATCAACAGAGAGGACATTCCTCAAAGGAATATGAAAATATGTACATCATTACACAAACAAGCCTGACTCCTACAACAGTCATCCACACTCATGGAGGCACTCACAGGGGCTCCATCCCAGGGGTAGAAACAAAGCACCATGTCACTCTGTCCCCATCAGTGCCTCAGTGGTCTCGGCATCTCCTGGAGGTTCTCACCCGGGCCCTGTCCCAAGTGCAGGAACCATGTTACTCTGTCCACACCAGGGTTAAGCTGGGCTCAGCAGCAGGGTAATAAGTTATTTTTAGTAATAAGAAAAAAACAGAAACAAACCAAATAACTCATTGTGGGGAAAGCAATGGTCCTAAATGGACTGTGCTTGATTCATGAAATGGGGTTCAGGTTTGAAAATAGGAAAACTACTTCATGCAACCGTTTGTATGATATAAGTATCTTTAACTGTATGCAGACAAGAAAAGAATATGGAAAAATTATAAGGCGACTGCCATTATTTGCTTATTTATGAAAAAGATTATAATAACATACATGGAACCAATAATAGTGGCAGGGGTCAGAAACAGGGAACAGAGGCAGGAAGTGAGGAAGATGCCCATTTCAGCATTGGGCACAATACAGTTTTCATTTGAATTAAATTACTCAACACATTAAAAATATTACAAACAAGAGGGAGCATTCATTGAGTATAACTCATGATAAAATGCCTAGTGTTACAGTTTGCCAATACTAGAATCTCTAAGAATGTTGTGAGAAAATTATGATCATGTGAGACTATTCCAATACGTGAACTATTTTTTTTGTTGGAATTGATTCCAGTCAGCTTTTGAGCTCTGCCATACTGGGGAGGTAACATATTTGCGTTGAAATCTACATCCATAGGAAATATACTATGGAAAGCATATATGCAGGATATTTTTCATACTTGTTCCTCCATATTAATAACATTTTTTTTCTTTTTATAGGTAGAGGAAGAAAGGTGAGTTTTACTTAGCATGATTCCTTTTTCATAGGCAAAATTCTTTCTGACACTATCTGCATAAAACTGAGCTCTGAAATGTCTGGAAAAATTTTAAATATCAATCATAGATGCCACCCACTCATTGATATTCAATGATGTTCACTGTGGTTCTTCTTTTTTAATGTGATAATTTAGAAATACAACACTGCAACTTTGATCAGATAAATGAAAGTGCATAAAAATGATGGGCCACATCAGAAAGTTTATCCTGGCTATATCCAGAGTGTTGAGTGAGATACGGTCTTCTGAGTATTTCCTTTGCTTCCAAAGAAATTTGGATTTGACTTTTATAATTAGGTGAAATAATAATAAACGTGAGAGAAGAAATTAAATAAATTCAAGTGCATTCCTCCCACAGCCCTTGCTCTCAGAATATATGTGTTGAAGTCATGTTCTTTTCTCCAGGTGCTTAACAGAATGTAACGCTTTATTTATAACATGTAAATTGATATTAATTCATTAATAATGATGGGTTCAAGAAGATAATCAAGGAAGCAAAATAGGCAGACACAATGATGGCATTAAGGAGATCAAAATTATAGGGAGACCAATACTGAGGCAGATAACATTAAATAGTACATGAAGAAATACACCATCACAAAACCAGTATATGCACTTCAAGAGTCTGTGGTTCTACGACTCAAGCGGAAAGCCACTGATGTCTACTTTGCTCGCTGTGCCTGCACTGGGGCATGTAGACTGGCCGGGCAGTCTCTTCCTATGCAGTTCACATTTTCCAACTCCCTCCTCAGAGACTGGGGAAGTACACAACTAGAACAATTGTACCTTTTGTTCAGATGAGACAAGCATATTTACCTTCAGTTACTCTTGACATTTTCTATGAATTCTATGAAAGGGAAACAGGTGGCAAGGGTGGTATTTAATATTCCTGGAAATGCTATCATTTAGTATGTGTGTGAAACGCAAGTGTTCTTTGTGTTTCTTTTTGTGATATGAATCTTTAGGGAGATGTTTCAGTTATGTTCTGTCTTTATATCTTTTCCCCTGACCTTTTTAATTCTAGTTAATTCTTTACTATTGAAGTAGTGAAAAATGAAGTAAAACAAAACTTTCCTCATTTCATATGTTAGATTTGTTTTATGTCCTTTAGATGAGCAGACATTTTATCCACGAATAATGTCTAGCTGAATGCCTTGATTATTGAACATTAACTTTTTGTTCTCAAGGTTAACATTTCTTAGAAATTCCCGTTTTCCATAGCCTAATGTGACATGTTATTACTCTAAATACTTTATATTTTCTAATTGGTATCTTTTCTTAAAAAAATCTTCCTAGGGACAAAAAGGAGAACCAGGATTAGTGCCTGTTGTAAGTATATGTGTATTTGTATGTTACATGATATATATATCTCACAAATATAACTGTAGGGGTTGTATATTATTGTTTTCTCTTGAGAAGAAGGTTATTTTATAATGAAAAATTTTAATATAAGATGAATAAAATAAAATAAAATATTATTTGATACAATATTCTACATTAAATTTTATAGTCATATGACTGACAATACAAAATCATGATTTTATAATATTTAATGTATCACATGTATGTCTAATGTCAGTTAATATTAATGTTTTTGGTTTAATGTTCCACAATTTTAGAAGTGTGTTATATCTTGATCCTGATTGAAATTCCATGTTAATACAAAATCCTTAAGGTATATTTATCCTTGTAGGTAACCAGAACGTTCACCATGGTATTATGGAATTGTTATCATTTCAAACCACAGATTTTATGGCAGTTTTCGTCATTCTGTTAAGGGAAAAGACTATTTAGTTAATTATTTGCTATTATACACATTTTTAGTTTACCTTTAAATTCCACTCTTTAGCAATGTTCTTAAAAAGTAAACACTTCCTATAGTTTCCCCTTTACATGTTTGATATATCTTAGATTCCTAATATTTGAAATTTATTAAGTCAACTAATTCTATGAGGTTATTTAATATGCACCATTTTCATTTGAGTCTTTGTATAAATTTTCACTTGACGAAGCTTAGTACACAGAGACTGTGTAATCAGTTCAGGGTCACACAGTTGTCATGAAGGTGAAAAGTTGGGTGTAGTACCCTTGTCTTCAGTGTGGGTGTATCAATCTCCACTGCAGATACTACATTCCTACTTAGAGCTCAAACTAGGTGACATTTTAACTCGTAAAGCAGGGGGAGTACAACTGGTTAAGAACATCTACACTCTTAAAAAGATTCTGCTGTGCTTTTGTTTTTATTTATCAGACTACTGAATTTTGCAAGTCTTTGTGTAAATCTTTGCCTTTACACATTTCCTTGTTTGGTGTTTAGGTAACGGGCATACGCGGTCGACCAGGACCTGCAGTAAGTATTTTTCTCCAGCATTTGTTGTGAATACTGAGCATCTTTGTTGACAAGCCATAAAAGTGAAAACAGCAGGGCACAGAAGAGTGCTTGACCTCCCCAATTATTGTACTTCAAACCATCTTCAGATTTAGACTTTTTATTTTGAAGCAATACATGGTACACAAGGGCCAGTTACATCCCGAAGCTGATAAACTTTAGTTTTCCTTATGCATTAGTTTTTTCTGATGGCAAAAGGAAAAGCAAGCTATGTTTACATTGTTGATTTTATATTGACCTTGTTCTTTAAAGAAAAGCGTATTTTTGTGCTGACTGACTAAAAGAGATTTATTTACTTAATACATTGCAATAGAATTTCAGAAGTTATATACTAGCATGAGAGACTTCTGGCTTTGCATGAAGACTAATTATCTTGAACTTGGACTATATAACACCAGTTTTTTTAGGTAACTAATGAATAATATGTGCTCATATACACACCATTTAAATCCCCAAAAACCCATGAGATCTTTTGAAATAAAATATTAACATAGCTCTAACAATCTCATTTTCGGCTGTTATAAGTTTCTGCTTTTACACAGTGTTGTTGAGCAGGACATGGCATCAAGACACAGTTCTAACTTTTCAGGAGGCTGAGGCAAGAGGCTACTTAGAGCCAAGGAATTTCAGGGCTAGTCTGTAAAACAACTTAATACAAAATCAAATACAACAACAGAAACAAATTATTGTTTGTTGAAACAAATAATAATTTTGAAATAAATATTTGTAAGTAGAACAGAAACTGTGGCAATTATAATTTGAGACATTATAAGTAGATTATATTTGTGTGTATGTATATGTATATGCAGTAAAAATAATACATTAAGTCACCTAGTGAATATACATGAAACGACAGAAAACTGACAGTAGCAGGCAGACCAGTGATGACTGACCTGAAACATTGTATACCTGTTTGAATGCACATATTTTACCAGCTAATAGATAATTTAGGGTCCACACTTTTAAGTGAGTTTTCACACCTGAAATCTTTTTATGTGCCTAGATCTTAATGGCCAAGGATTTACATTGGGAGAAGTCTGTAAAAATGGTGCTTAAAAGTTCACAATTACTAGTTACCCTAATATGCTTAGCTACACAGCATCTTTCTTTATGTGTCATCTAATTCTTTACAGGTCTTCAAACTTCACTCTTAAAGCTCTCTGACCTTTTGTGTATAAAACATTCACATGCACAGACTTTGTTGTCCAGTCTCCACTGTTCTAAATTGGAAATGTGATGTTTCTGTGTCAATGTTCTTATATCAATTGAATCCTTAAAAAATCATTCATAAATGTTTATGTGCATAATTCTAATTTATGTTCTAGGGCCCCCCAGGATCACAAGGACCAAGAGGGGACCGAGGCCCCAAAGGAAGACCTGTAAGTTGGCAGCTGTACTCCCCTGATCCCCAATGTGCTTCAAACGAGCCTTGAGGCACTGATACAATAAATTCCATTAAAAACTATGATCATGAAACGATCTTACAGCTGTCCAAATTTAGAGGAAATTGCTACATGAAAATTATTGCCCACTGTTTACTAGAGAGATAGCATAACTACAATCACTTATTTTTTTATAAGATCAAATTAAAATCAACTTGACTAAAGAAACAGAATTAATGTATTATGGTGAGATCAGAAGTTATCATTCATTGGTAAATAATGAGAAGAATGTGCAGTCAAGATAAAACACCTAAACTCTATGACTTTTAGTTAGCTGTGGAATATATATATATATATGACACTGCCCAATATACACGGAAGTTCTGTGAAAATAATGATTGCAGATTCAGAATTTCTAGTTAGAAAACAATGAATTTAGTACCCAGCCCATCTCCCTTTTTTTCTTTCATAGTGAGGTAGTTGTTTCCTGTCTTAGTTCCATGGTAGAGAATGTTGACCAGATATAATTCTGTGCTTGAGTATAAAAATGATTGAGAGGAGCTATTTAAAAGAGCATAGAGCAACTACTACCGAAGGCTTCTTCTTATTCTTCCTCCTTTTCTTCCTCCTCTTCTTCTTTCTCTTCTTCCTCCTTCTCCTCCTCCTCTCTCCTTCTCCTTCTTCTTCTGCTTCTTTTTCCTCCTCTTCCTGTTCCTCTTCCTCCTCCTCCCAACTCTCCCCTCTCCCAAAATCCACTCTTCTGTTTCTTTCAGAAAAGAGCAGGTCTCCCAGTGATATCAACTGAATACAACATAACAAATACAATGAGACTAGGCATAACCCCGCATACCATGTCTGGATGCTGCAGCCTGGTAGGAGGTTAAAAGGTCCCACAATCAGGCGAAAGAGTCAGATGCCCCCACTCTCACTGTTAGGAGTCCAAGAACAATAGAAAATCCTCAGTTAAACAACCACAGTATGTATGTAGATGCCTCAGTGCAGACCCATTAAGGCCCTGTAGTTGCTGGTTTTAGATTCTGTGAGCCCTTATGAACCCTATTTAGTTATTCTGTGGACTCTGTTCTACTGGTGTCATTGACCCCTCTGGCTCCTACAATCCTTTCTACCCCCTTTCTTGTATGAATACATTCTTCTGATAGTCCTAGCAGTAGTGAGATATGTGATGTCAGGTTAATAATTAGCATTCCTTAATTAATTTCTTCTGATTTGTAACTTTTGCTGATTGCCTTGGTATAAATATCATCACGAATTTCTAGCTACAAGCATATCACAGAATACCAATGCATAGAAGATTTTGATTCAGGACACAATATTCCTTGGAGACGTTTGCTGGATTGAGGTCTTTACTGTCACAATAAGGAGTGCTATAAAAATCATTCCAATTTCTATTACTATCAAATAATAGAGATCATGTACATCATGCAGTGTGGTTTCTCAACCTCAACACTATAAAAGTCTTGAACCAGATAACTCTTTATATGTTGTGGCTTGTTGTCAGCTCTACCTACCAGATGCCAGTAGCTATCCTCATTTCTCTTCTAATTGTTGCAAATAAAAATGACTTGATGCTGCTGAATCTAGGCAAAATTGTACTGGATTGAGAAATCCTAATTAGATAGAAACTTGTGAAGCCAGTGACCACCGTGATTCTCTCACCAAAAGTCCATGGTTTAGAGTGTATTATTCAAGTTGCTGCACACTCAAAGGTCTTTGGTTTAGAGTACATTATTATCCAGGTTACTTCATGCTGACAAACTAGTCACTTATCTGAAGATGAACATTCAATGGTATGTTAAGTACAAATTGCACTTGACACGTAAGGAATCATCTGTACAGTGAAACATGCACCAGTTATTGCAGCTGTAACATTCCATAAGGTAGCTGTGTGCACGCTTACTTACACATGTCTTTGTGCATCAAACTGCTAACACACTCCCTCCTTCCCCCACCCCCACCCCCGCCCCACAGATAAAAAGTTCTTGTGGAGTATGCAGCTTAGCTTTTCTTCATGTGAACGTTTAAAGTTTGCCACCTAGTGGCCATCCACAAGTACTTTAATGTGGAGTGCTGCTTGAGAGTATTCTGGGGGATGGAAGAAAAATGATGATCCACACAGAACATTTGCTTACCTTAACACAAAATTAATACGATTAAGTTTAATTGGAAATATAAAATGTATTTTAATGTATTCCTAATTATAATTCATTTTTATTTTTATCAGTAAAATATCTACATGTTTTTCTTATTCGCATTAAATTGTTTACATTCATTCTGTTTTAGAAAAATTTCATAAACATTTATTAATTTAAATTTCAAATTGTGTTAGATTAACATACAATGGATATTTAAAGGCAATTACAGGAGACTACAGAAGAGACTAAATCAGACCCAGCTTGGTATCTGACCCATCTTAACCGATGAATACGTTAGCAGTTTAGAGAATTAAACTAACCACATATCTTTCTGTTCACATAAAAAATAAATAATTTTTTTCTGTTTATTTTGGAAATGTTTTTTGAGTTAACATTTTATTTCTGTTACTTTTTTGTGTATAATAACAGTTATCATTTAGTGGTTTAGTTGGGGATGAGGAGAACTATGAATAAGCTCGAGTATGACTACATTTTTCTGGTGTAGAAATAAAAGTTGCCCTCACATTGTGTAATCCAGGAGCCTGAGTCAATAGCTGGAATCAGCTTGCTCATACACACAGAAAGAGCTTAGTGAATTGCCAGTGGTTTAGGGGCAAGAAGGAGGTTGATTTTTAAAATATAAGAATGTTTTTCAAGAAATTATGTTTTGAATTTTCTAGACTAACTTTTCTACCTTAATACAAAGACAGAAATATTGTTCTTTGGCCCAGAACTGAAAGATATGTATGCGTGAATAGAGCAAAGTCTGATTAACCAGCTCCTTCAGCTTGCCCAAGCTTTTTCACCTGCACCATTGGTCCTGATTTGAATTGCTGACTGTGGGCCAAGAAGAGCTACCCTCTTGACTAAGAGTTAGAAGCTTTTGTTATTTTTAAAGATCACCATACCACTCTACTTAATACCCATGTTTAGTGATAAAAGTGAAATTATCTGGTGACTTCTATGTTCTTCTCTTTCCTATCAGAGCTTATTAAGACTTTTAAGATTAACACACACACACACACACACACACACACACACACACACACACACACATGCCTGATGGGAATGATAAAGTTGGGAGATGTAGCTTTTCCAGACTTGAGGACGTGGCTATTCCCCAAGCTGTCCTCAGAACGTGGGTTAGGAGAAGGGTGGGGCTTGGCAGCAAGGCTTATTGCTCACTCCTCTGAGAACTAGACTCTGCTGGATCACAGTTCCTTGCCTCTGAATTCTCATTGGTTTGGTTGACCACTTGGGTGGGAAGGAAAATAAAATGTGCCAGACTTTAAGTATAGAAGAGTAAATGTGCCAATATTTTCCACAATATTGGAGGACAACCATACACCGGATATTCTGCAAGTCTTGGGCACTTTGGAAGATGAAATAGACCCACAAACTCTACCAAGGTCCTTTACACTTTCATATAAGATAGGGTGGACTCAGGTTAAGCAGGCTCTATCATAGTTAACTGTAACAAGTTTGTAACAAGACAGACAAATGAATTTAGAACCTGTTTTTAAAATTCACATCAGCATCAAAATATCACCAAACAAAGCTCATTCTAAATGCTGCTAAGGTAAAATGATTTTCTAATTATTTTAAGATTTCATACTTCAAGTAAAATTTTTACCAAGACTATGTCTCCATAGCAGAAGCACTGGCCAGTGTTGAAACTGATAGTGTTTAGATTGTTTGTTGTAATTATCATGACTGTCATTTAAAACTGTGTGCATTTGGCTTTCTACTAATGACAAATTTTAAGGTAGTTCTAATGACCACTGGTTTTCTTTCCTAGGGTCCTCGTGGTCCTCAGGGAATTGATGGAGAGCCAGGTGTTCCTGGTCAGCCAGGTGCTCCAGGGCCTCCTGGGCACCCCTCTCACCCAGGACCTGATGGCATGAGCAGGGTGAGTTGTGTGCTCTGGTTAGTGTAACAATTAGGTTACATGCAAATCTTTAATCCATTCTTATGGTGTTAGACTGTATCAGTTCAGAGGTTGATGGCTTACTCCAAAACCTGTATAGTAAATGCAGGCCTCCTATGAGCAACAGTGAAACTGATAAATCCATGATAGATTGTTGGAAAAACAGAAAGTATTATTTTCTGAAGGCTTGTATCAAATTATTTGTTTTTACTCCAAACATTTGGCTTTTTTTTTTTTTTTTTCTGGTTGACCACGGCACTGTCCACACAATGAACTAAAGAACATACATTTCTGTCCTGCTGTTTCCCAGACTTCAAAAACACTGACAAAATCAAGCCTGTATCCTCCTGGGAGAAGATGCACGTCTATGATGATGGAAAGAGCAGGAAGTTGTACAGACTCTTGGGGTAGACCTTTTTGTCACCATGACAAGAAACAATTTAAACAAGAAAGTATTTGTTTTAGTTCACAGTGTGAGAAGTTTCCATCCATGGTTGCTGGCTCCATTGTTTCTAGGTCTGTGCTGGGGCAGAGCATTATGGCCTAATGTTGGGAGAGCAAATATTTCCCTTCTCCATAGCCAGTAAGAAGACAAATAAAGGGAAGGGTTTGGGAAAAGAAGTAGGTCCCAAGAACATGACCCCAGTGACTAATTTTACTCAACTAGACCTCACTTGTGACTGTTTCTTCATCTCCCATCAGTGGATAGATTCATTATTCAGGCAGTTCCATGGACAAGGTATTTCCCAGTAGTCCACTTGTGAACACTGCACTGGGGACCAAGATTTTATTCTTTTGTATTTATTTATTTTTGAAATGTCCACCTTCCTCTGCCTGCAGATTTCCATTAATTCTTATGGCCATCTGGCCTTCTTTCCTGTCCTTCCCCACACCTGATCCTAAAA
Organism: Rhynchomys soricoides; assembly: GCA_019843965.1. Taxonomy (NCBI): domain Eukaryota; kingdom Metazoa; phylum Chordata; class Mammalia; order Rodentia; family Muridae; genus Rhynchomys; species Rhynchomys soricoides. The sequence continues at coordinate 1,033,712 of JADRCH010000143.1, read as the reverse complement.
CCACTCCCATTCTCCTTCCCATCCTCTCTCCTACCCAGTCTCTTCCCTCCATCTGCCTCCTATGACTCTTTTATTACCCATTCTAAGTGAGAGTCAAGCTTCCTTGCTTGGGCCTTCTTCCTTGTTTAGCTTCTTTATGTCTGTGGAGTGGAGTGTGGGTAACCTGTATTTTATGGCTAATATCCACTCATAAGTGAGTATATACCATACATGTCCATTGGGGTCTGGGATACCTCACTCAGGATGATATTCTGAAGTTCCATCAATTTGCCTACAAAATTCATGGTGTCTTATTTTAATAGCTGAATAGCATTCCATTATGTAGATGTACCATACTTTCTTTATCCATGCTCCAGTTGAGAGACATCTAAGTTGTTTCCAGTTTCTGGTCATTTTGAAAAAAAAAAAAAAACTGCTATGAACATAGTTGAGCAAGTGGAGGACCAAGATTTTAACACAAGCCTTTTCTGTGCGTTGGGGAAGCCACAGCCAAACCATAACCGGATTACAAATATTCCTTAAATTTTAGCATCCTACTTTAATCAAATAAAATGACTTGTTCTGTCTATTCTGTTGAACTCTTGGAGGTTGCGTATGCAACTTAGGAGTATATTATATTGTACAAGTGACCTTATGGAGTTTGAAGATTATTAGTGTTTTACAACTATTCGTGCATTAGCTTCTAATTGAAGAATTAATTGTTGGTTTATTTTTGTGAACAATACAGATATTTTCCCACTATAATCTGGAAATTAATAAAATTGCTGAAATATAAATGAACAATTTTGGTCAGTTTAATTGACAGAGTGTTTTAAAGGTCACAGAGAATAGGTAAAACTGTTTCCAATTCTTGAAACAAGCAGAAATTGAAATGATTATGAAATTCTTGTCAACTTATATTAAATCTTTTTTTAAGGTTATTTTCCATGAGTGAATAAAGAACATCATTTACTTAAAATGGAATCTGGCATCTTTAGGATAAATATTTAAAATATATTCCTTAAACTCTGTTATGCTATTAGCATGTTCCAGGGATCAGAGGAAGTCAGATGAAGATCTCAGAATCCATAGCTGGCAACTGTGTTCCTGTCAGACAACCCTTGCTTTTATCTGGTCCCTGACATACACTCCATTGCAGCAATTCTTTTCTGAAACAGCATACTTACAAAATACTCTGGGGGAGAATGGTCCATCAAAACCACACACAATGAAAAACAGCTAGTTTTTTTTCTTATGTGCTAAATACAAATGTTTAAAATGGCTCTTATAAAAGTTTTGTTTGAACATGCCAGAGTGTGCACATTTCTCACTATTAAAAGCATGTTGGTGCACATCTTTTACAGTGGAAACAATGTCAACACTTTATTTTTCAGCCCTTTTCAGCTCAAATGGCTGGGTTGGATGAAAAATCTGGACTTGGAAGTCAAGTAGGACTCATGCCTGGCTCTGTGGTAAGCATAAAGTTACTGATAAAGTATTGTTGAAAGAAGCTTAAGTTAGCTAGTTAAAGGCCAATGAGGTAACTCAGTCAGTGCTGTCAAGACTGTTGATTTGAGATCAACCCCAAGAAACATATGATAGAAGAGTTCAGACACTTCTGACTTCCACATGGCACACACACACACTCATTCACACACACACACACACACTCACATGCACATGTGACACACTCACATGTGCACTTGTATACATGCAGAGAGACACATATATGCACATATGAATACACACACAATCACACACAAAGAAACACATGCTCAAACATACACACACACTCACACACAAAAAGACATATACACACTCACATGTACATATATATACAAGCTCACACACATATATACATACACACATACACAAATATACACACAAACATACAAACAGACATATACAGACACACACAAACTATAAATACAAAGAAAATTAAAATATTTAAAAACACATTTATTAATACCTTTAATTTATTTAGCAAGGCCTACTGTGTGTAATAGAAAAAGCCAGAGATGTTCCATTCATACCCATGCTAAGCATTTGTGAACATCGGTAAACTCAGTCTACATATTTTTCATTTAGTGCTTGAGGAAGTGCGAGACATAACTACCACCATCAAACGAAGACTGTTCCTTCATAATCTAAAAGTGTGTTTATTATACTTTATTGTGCTGATTGGAAACACTGACTTGGCAGAGTTTTCCCATAGCTTTCCATTTTTATGAGTTCCTACTGACCTAACACGCTTTGGCTGCTTTACTCCAACAACTCTGCTTCCCTGGCTAGTCCTCTTCTGTCTTTGGCCTCTTGAATTTTCCATCTGCCCAGGTTAATTTTTAAGTTGACTATTTGAAGAGTTCCAGACTCTGAGAAAAAACTAACATCCTTTAAATCAACTTTTCCATGCCTCTTGATCATAATAATTCAAAACTGGTCCATGTTAATGAAATTTCATACAATAAGAAATGAAGCCACACCTCGTGAGTTTCACTCCTCTTTTTATACTTAAGGCCAGCTTTAGGATACCTCAAACATGATTCCTGTGTTTTCTAAATTTACAGTGGTACTATTGACTGATTGCTTTGTGATAGTTTTCTGAGATAGCAGATTTATATATTTAAAGTTAAGCCACGTATATGTTTATACCTGCATCTTATCAAAATTTTATTTATTTTTAAATATTTTACTTAAAATTAATATTTTATTAGCATATGCTAACTGTACATAGCAATGGCTTTCATTGTGTCATTTTTATACACGTATAGAATTTGATAATGCTCATTCTTGAATTCTCCTTCTTTGTCCTTTAGGTCTTTTTTCTCCTCATTAGCTAGAATGTGTAATGAACTAAAAATAACTTAGAAGCTTTTACTTGATTGAACTTGATTTTAGTTAAACTGATTTTACTCTATAAGGTTTGACATTAAGTTTTGTTGTCCTCATACAGAATTAAAATTTCCTGAAGTCTGAATTTCTCTCCTCCCCATTTCTTGTGCTTCAGGGAATCATTTAATGTGTAGATAAGGAAGACTGTTTATACATTTAACATATGTTGTGAAAGAAAGAAATGTTCCAAAGAACTCAGTGCCCAGATTAATTTTAAACTGACATTGGAAATAATCTAACAAAGACTGTTGGTTTTATAAACTGTTAACTTAGCTTGTTATTTAAGTTAAGCCGCTGTGGAGCTGAAACATCAAACCGGCTGTCTGCAAGGACTATGTGCCTGCCAAAAATTTCCCTATTTCATATGGTTTACTTTGTTTGACTCACCCATTTGCACATGTGCAGGCCATTGTCCTAAAGAAACTGGGTGTGCATAGGCACGGTTATCTCTCCTTATGGCACAGAGGATTCACAATGAAATCATCACAACTGTCACTCAAATTTAATCTCTGATTCCATCTGCCTCCCAGAAGAGCAAGGTTGGAGCATGTCATTATATCCCTCTAGTTCAGTTGTCATTTTTCAGATTCTAAAACACATTCAGCATTTTAAAAATGTAAGCTGAGGAGCTGAAGAGATGGCTCAGCTGGTAAAAGCGCCTGTTGTTTCAGAAAACACAGGTTTGATTCTCAGTACCCTCATGGTGGTTTATAACTATCCGTAAGTCCAGTTCCAAAGGATACAATATTCTCATGTGGAATCCAAGAACATCAGGCACACATGTGGCTCACAGGCAAACATATGAGCAAAGTACTCACACACCTAAAATAAAATAAGTAAATCTAAAAAATAAAAATAAATATAATGTGACATAAATATGATATATTTTTTCCACTTGTTTTTAAGGGTCCTATTGGCCCAAGAGGACCTCAGGGTTTACAAGGACAACAAGTAAGTGATTTTATAATTAATTTATATATTGTAACATAAATAAAGATCACAAATAAGGCTCATATTTCATAACTACTTTTGATAGAACATTAAACCGCAGAATTCTCACTTGGAAAGGCATCTACCGATTAATCCTTACTGACATAGAAGCACATGCAGCCTTTTTTCATAATTTATTTTTTAAACTAATGTGTGTGTGTGTTTGTGTGTGTGTGTGTATGCATGTGCATGTGTGTGTGCGAGCTTTTGTGTGTGTGCGTGTGCACATGTAAGCGTGTATGCATGCGTGCGTGTTGTGTGCGTGAGTGTGTGTGTATGTGTGCGTGTGAGTGTGTGTGTGTGTGTGTGTGTGTGTGTGTAGATCAGAGACTGAAGTCATGTATCTTCTTTGTTCTTTGCTTGATTTCTTGAGGCAGGGTCTCTCACTGAACTTGATCACTCATCAGTTTGGCCAGTCAGTTGGCTGGTTTGCTCCAGAGATGCCCTGTTCCCATTTCTGTTTACCAAGCACTGGGATTACAGGGTGGACACCATATCTGCCCAGCTTTTATGGGTGGTAGATGCCCACAGTTTGATCCTCCCCATGCCTGCATAGCAAATGCTTAATCCATTGAGATGTTCCCTAGCCCTCACAGTTCCTTACTGGTCCCACATATTTGTCAACTGATTTCTTTATGTGACTGACCTCTAAAACTAGAAGTTATGTTATGTGTCCTAAGTTCTAAAATAACAGAGCATTATGTCATGTCTTATAAAATTCCCGTAATTGATTATTTCCAAGTCTCTGGCTTTATAATTAGATAATAAAAGGTCACTTGCAATTAATATTATTATAAATTAAAGCCAAGGTGGTCATTCTGTGGAATTTCGCTTGAAGAATGTTCTAATACTATATACTTCCTTCTGACATCTTCCAAATGCCAGCAAAACTATGATGTAGAACTATTTTACTCTTTGTAAAGATTTAACAGGTATTAGCTAATAATACCTCAAAGGAAAAAATCTTTACCTCAATCAAGGTAAGCACATTGTCATGATCATCTGTATGGATTTTACTTCATTACATTGTTAAACAGAAAGGTAGTAGCTAATGGCGAGGAAGTTGATGATGGTAAGTACTGTTGTCTGAGCGCCCATTCTGTGCTATCACCAGTCTATTTTAACACATATTTATCCAAATGGACCATTGAACTAGGTCTTAATCTTAGTCTAATTTTTCACATAATGAAATTTCATTATATTCAGTGTCAGTAATTTATTAAAATTATATATCTGGGAAGTTGCAGAGACCAATATCAACATTGTACCTTGTCAAAAGTACAGAAATTGATATGCTGCTTTCCTTTGGTTCATTTATCATTTGTTCTCAATTTTAGGGTGGTGTGGGACCTGCAGGACCTCCTGGTGAGCCTGGCGAGCCTGGACCAATGGTAAATGTGGAATATGCATGTCAGTCCATTGCATGTGGGTCTAACTTTATGATATGTTGTAAGATATTTGTTCTCCTAGGCTTCTTTAACTTAATAGGAAATGATAATCCTGGGTGCTCTGCACTGTGGATTATACTTAAGTTCTGCGCATTTTAACTCAGAGTATGAATTTTGTGGAAGGTACTCATACTAGATTTGAGCAATTCAATGGTTCTGCTCTTGTGTACCAAATCTGAGGCACATCGATAAAATTGAAAACATTAGTAATGCTACTTGATAGTTTTTCATTGTCTTAAAAGTATTTGAATAGTGTAGTAAAGAAGGGGTGGAAATTCTTTTTAGCTCTTTATTTTCTATTTTTCTTAGGGTCCAATTGGTGCCCGTGGACCAGAAGGCCCACCTGGGAAGCCTGGAGAAGATGTAAGTTTCTATAGCATATTGCTTTGGAGTCTGAAAAAGGTAACAAAGAACTACAAGGATCAGGAGAGGATTCTGCTCTGATTCCTATTTCATTTCCTCATTGCTTCAGCTCCTATTAGAACCATTCTAAAATGGAGAGCACAGGTTAAGGTTTTCTGAAATCAGAAAGGACTCTTTATTATGAGAAATAAATAATATGAGAAATAAATACTATCTCTATTGTATTCTCCAAGATTTTTATTAATATTTGTCTTTGAAAACAAACAAACAAACAAAAACTCAACATTTTATCTTTTAGAAGGCTGGAAAGATGACTTACTCTGAACATGTAACACATGTTTATTTTAATTTACTTTTTACTGTACTGGAATCAAACTTGGGGTATTGTGTATGATAGACAGGGTCTCTACCTTGAGCTGTGGCCTGCCCTTTGCATGTGAATTCTGATGTTCTGAAAGTGGCAGATCAGAATAAATTACCCATCTGTTCTCATTGATAACTTAAACAGTAGGATTAAATGTTACCAGAGATAGAACCTGGGTTCTATTTTTACAGTTTGCAGCATAACTCAAAAACTTGCTTCAGACATTTCATCTGTAATTTGTCATGCATTCTCAGAGAATAATATTTAATCTCTCCATACCTCTCACCCTCTCTTTCCCATTAAGGGTGAACCTGGAAGAAATGGGAATACAGGTGAAGTGGGGTTCTCAGGATCACCAGTAAGTAATGGCTATCAGTATAATGCCTCAAAGGTTAAAGAACGTGAAACTTCCAGCTCATTGTAAAGACAGGCATTAGACACTGAGTAAATGCAGACACCCAAGTGATATCCTCTTAAGACAAAATGCAAACTATGGAGGGACATTTTGCCAGCATTACAATGAATTCCAGTTCTCAGAATTGCATTGGCCCCAGATGAAAACCTTAGAGCCAAAACAATTGTTATCATGACTATAATACACATGAGTGCTCCCAAAACTCAAAATTTCCACATTTAGGAAGTGTTTTAAGAAGCCATCAATGTGACCTACATACAGTGTAAACACCTAAGTTTTGTTGAGCTCTATATATTTTTATTGTATAGCAGCTCATCTGTCTGAAATAGTAACTTGAGTTTGTTGCCTTGTGCATGTTCTTAATCAACTGGGGACTATACTGTGGACAGGATGCTCCTTTGGCTGCTCCTCAAGTCTAATGTGTCCTGAAATCCTTTATTAGTATCCTGGGCCCTAAAATCTTAGGAAGAGATGCACTTATTGCCAGGACATCTAACACAGCTGTTTTATTCCCCCTCAATACAACCAAGGAACATGTATCTGTAAACTGACTCCACCGGAATTCAAGATTAGGAATCTTGGACATTCCTCAAACCTGCCTGTTTGACTTTCATGTTGCTTTGTTTAGTTTCTTTTAGGGTGTGCTAGATTAGAATGAAGAAAATAAGAGACAGAGGAAACAAAACTCATCCTCTATCTTGCCAACATGTGAAGTCTCCCCTACCCAATAGTCCCCAGCTTAATCCAGCCCCTCTTCATTTTAGTTCCTATAATTTCCTAATGTTTCTACATTTTTAACCACCTAGTACTGCGTGACTCTCTGTTTACTTTCTGGAAAGTGATGAGGTTCATTGCTGGGATTTTGTTTTAAACAGAGGAATGTTGATCTTTAACGGATTTATAGGGTTTTAAGGATTATTTAGTTCCAATTATGAAGCCAACTCCTCATCTTCCTACTTTCTCTCCTTTGCTCCCCTATCAGCCTTGGTATACATGCAGACAAAGTCATGAGGTTTAGCCACTAGGACAGATGTCCTTTTCGACCAATTCAGGCTGGAAAGTCCTATGACCTTCTGCACTCCTGCATGGACTCAGAGCGTGTATGTCCTTGGGGAGAAAAGTATTCTGTCAGCACAGCACAGATGCATTCTGCAAGCTCATTGCAACAGCATGCATTTGTGCTGTGATGACAGCCCTGGGTAAGCAGAATGAGAATGAGTCTTTATGAGTGTTAGTACATCTAGTTCATTTCCTTCTTATACTGAAGTATGTAATCACATGGGAATTCTCCACACTTCATAAAAGCTGTAGTTAACTATTTTCTTAAAATAAACAGCTGAGTTATTCTCACATAGACTTGGATGAGTGTGCACTGAGTTGCTTGCTCAGGATGAAGAGAGATATATCTCAGCAAAAGAGAGGATATTAGTAAAAAACAAAGCACAAAAACAAACAAACAAACAAAAAACTTTAAGGGACTTCTTGATGTGCACGATTTCCTAAGGAAGGTTGTGGCAACAGAAGAATTAGTGGCATCTTATCTCTTCTGAGAGACAATTAGTATACCCTTAATTGTCCTACTTTCAAAACACTAAAGAAATATTTGCCCTGCAAGAAGTCACAGAACATATTGCTCTGATCATCTGATTTTTTATTGTATTGCTTATTTATTCATTTAATAAATAGTTGATAAAGATTATGAAGTGTGGAGTAGAAGGGTTCTGCCGTATGTGGAAGTGCTGGGCAAGAGAAGTTCCTCTGTAAATATGAGTGGAAGTGATGAGGTTCTGAGGCATTAAATCTTTCCTTCAGTCAATCATCGAGTTAATGATTATTTATAGCATAAGGCTATGTGTTAGGGATCTTATTGATGATTAAAAATTATAGTTGAAATTTGACAGTGGTTTGATAGCAGCGAGTACTATCTGGGTATAGACCCTTCCAGTGGTGGTAGTAATGGGAATTCAATGAAAAACTGAATTCATGCAGGAAAAGATAATATGTCTGTGTTGAGTTTCTGGGGCCTTATCATTAAAGAAAAGTATATGAAAAACCTTAAATATTGTTTCAAAGTAGTTACACAACTAGGTTTCTTTTATGGTTGTATTTCTATTCTTTGTTTTAATGTGCTTGAGTAGAAGAAACAGAATTAGCAGAAACATAGAAATGATTGAGTCAGAACACAAAGCCACCCTCATATATCCTGATTTTTTTGTTGGATATTTTAGCTCCTCATTTACTTATAAGCAGTCATCACTTCCACAAAGTTTGTCTTGAACATTTACTATTTAACAATCAGTATTATATTATACTATTCATCCCATTGCTAGTGTTCAGACAACAATAAAAATAATCAAAATGCTTGACTTGCTCCATATAAGGACCTCTTCTCTTCTACCACAGAAGCAGCTCAATGGAAAGGAGACTCCTCTACCCAAACATCTTTGTGTGTCATGCTTCCTTTTCCAACAGTGTGTTTGTCTTCCTAGTCTTGATTACCCTAGTTACATTTTTATAGACAAGATCCTGTTCTTTCCTTTATTAAGTTGGTGTATATGGTGTGTGAGTTGTCTGTGGGGCAAAGGCATATTAAGTCTTTTTCTTTAATTTGACCACAGTGTGCCTATGTGCCTTTTTCTTTAATCTGACCACAGTGTGCCTTTTTCTTTAGTCTGACCACAGTGTGCCTTTTTCTTTAATCTGACCACAGTGTGCCTTTTTCTCAGGGTGCTAGAGGCTTCCCTGGTGCTCCTGGTCTCCCTGGCCTGAAAGGTCACAGAGTAAGTTGTTTTATTTTCTGTTTTTACAGAGTGGTGCATGGGGACAATTCAGTCAAAACCGTTGTAATTCCTGGTGCCAATTTTCCTTCACTGCTTGCCATTACAATGTTCTGCATGGCCATAATCATAATGCTACCCTAAGTTTCCTTTAAATTTCATATGGTTCTATAAAGCTATGCTGTGTTACATGAAATAATATCATGCTGAGTGAGAAAAGTCTCTGACTTACCACCTTAGGTAATAAATGGATGCACTTAGTAAAAGAGACATAATTAAAATGGAGTATACTAGGTCAAAAGTTCCAACAAGGAAGCTTTCTAAACTTAAGATAATGAATAGGTAACTATTAAATATACTGCACATAAATATAATCTATCATCAGCCATCTGCTATATATGTGTCTGTATTGGATATAGGTGTTATCTCTTTATGTTCTATCATATCATATATCTAAACCCAAGGCCAATCAGTTATAATAAATGGCGTAGTCACCTTTTGAGTAGTTCAGATTCTGAGAAGAATGTGTCACTAGATACCAAGTAACATTTTTTTTTTATGTCTTTTGGGGATTTTTTCCGAGACAACTCCTACCCAAGCATGCATTAAAAAACTTATATAAGCCAGGCAGTGGTGGTGCACGCCTTTAATCCCAGCACTCGGGAGGCAGAGGCAGGCAGATTTCTGAGTTCGAGGCCAGCCTGGTCTACAGAGTGAGTTCCAGGACAGCCAGAGCTATACAGAGAAACCCTGTCTTGAAAAACCAAAAAAAAAAACCAAACCAAAACAAAACAAAAAAACAAAATAAAAAGCAAACCAAAACCAAAACCAAAAAACAAACAAAAAAAAACTTATATAAATCTATAATCTATCTACTTTCTCAGTATAGTTTTTTTGCAATATAGATTAAATTTCTAGGAAATCATCATACTTTTGATTAATGCTTTAAGCTGATAATATTAGTTGTGAAATTTTAGAAATATAGTAAGCAATGATTTTACTTGTGAGACTTCTTTCCAGGAGGCACTGTATGTAAATGTGCTTTTGCTTCTTTCTTCTTTTATGCATTTTAAACTGATGAAAGCTAAGTATATTTATGAATTCATATTGTTCTTCTCAGGGACACAAAGGTCTTGAAGGTCCCAAAGGTGAAGTTGGAGCACCTGGTGCTAAGGTTTGTCCAACACTAACATTGACTTTCGGTCGCAATTCAGTTGCTGTCAGCACCTTTCAAATAAGGAATAATATGGAGAGGAGAGGGGCTTAAATAAATGAACTGCCAAGTAAATAAAGCATTTCCTTTTTGCTTTATTCTACTCCAACACCATCAAACCTTCTTTCTTCCCCCAAATAATTTGTTTATATAGGTAGAGAAAATACACAGATGTATCAAGGAATTCATAATTATGGGATATATGCATGGAAAAATGTTTTAAGCTTTTATTTGTCAATTTCCTAAGAATAAAATTTAGTTACCTTTAACATTGTAAAATTTTATTTGGGATGTTAGACATGTAAGTTCCCACTGACTAGAGATGACAATTTATAGCAATTTTCTTTAAATCCCCGGTTTAGATTTTCTTTCTTTCTTTGGCAATTAAATTTTCATTTGATTCTTAAGAAAAGACAGTAAAACAAATTCTGAAGTCTTCCCTTGGAAGCACATTTTTCAAATGTTCTTTCTGAAACTGTGCCTTCAGAATCATGCATGTATGGGCCAGCGGTTTGGTAATGAATTTTAGATTTCTCACCCTGTGATGTATTCTCACCTCTGCTTTAGGGTGAAGCTGGCCCCACTGGTCCAATGGGTGCTATGGGCCCTCTGGTAAGCATCACATTCTTTATGTCTTTATTTTTCAGATTTCAATAAGAAAATGTTCAAATAAAAAGACATATGTTAGCCAGTAAATCACTCTGAAAAGTAGCTGAGAGAAAAGCAATCAAAGTGAGTTGGGTGTTTCACTTGCAAGTTTACCCTTCCAGGATGTCACTGGTCTTCTTGGCTGTGGGCTGCTCTTAACTTTCAGTGCAGCAATCAAGAATGACTCTTAACCTACTTAGCTTCTTAAATCCAGGTTATGTGAAATCTATTTATATCAGGGTTTGGATCTCCTTAGCTAAGTAGATGTTCACATCCAAATTCACTCCTTTCAATATTGCTTTTTACAGTAATTATTTTATTTTATAGGTCTCTTATATTTTATTTGTATTATGTTAAAATTGGATGGAGCAGTGAACTAAAACCAGCCTAGAACTCATATAGATGCCTCAGGAGACTTTTTCCCTCCTTTCTTACTTATAGGGACCAAGAGGAATGCCAGGAGAGAGGGGAAGACTTGGGCCACAGGGTGCTCCTGTAAGTACACTTGATCATATATTTATTGAGAACTATGTCTAACTTCTTTTCATTTATGTTTTACTGGATATTCTTTCTAAATGAGAGCAAACAGGGCATATAACTTTATGGTGGGAATATTTTTATTTTGAAATAAAATTCAAGTTCAAAATACTAGCCAGTGTGCCATGACATTCTGAAAGCTGTGAAGAGAATTCATGGAACACTCTTTCCCTCAGGTTCAGCCACCCTTTTCCTTTTGGTCTGTTCTACAGTAAGCCTTCCCAAATACCTGAGATGGTTATTTTATGCTTAATCCCTTCTTTACTTTGTATGCTGTCTCAGCTCACTGTTGGAGACAACCACAGCAAGCGAGCATGATCCCTCCTCCACTCAGTGCTAACAGGCTACTGAGGAATCCAGATGAAATTGGCTAATTCAGAGTGTGCTCTCTTGTAACACATTTGACACCAAAGGACTTTGGGTTTTAGGTCAGTTTTCTTAGACAACAGCTTGAATGCTGTGATGCTTATATGAGAAATTGAAGGGGGTGCAATTAGAAAGTATACCAATGAAGAAATGAATAAAGGAAATAGACTTTGAAAGGAAAAGCTGGAAGGTGTTCCAAATTAAAACGGAGACCTCTGTAAACACCCAGGGAATTATCAGCCTCTGTTAAACATGACCAAGAAAAGGACAGAAGAGGGAAAGAACTGATACAATTTTCAGGGAGAGTGTCAGTTGTGGCTGTCAGCAGGTGTTATCTCACTGACTCAAGGACTCTAAGGGGGATCTGGGTGAACCCCACAGAATCAATTTGAGCTTAATTCTTATTTGTGCCTCATGTGCTATTTTGTTTATTTTGCAAAAGCTCTTGTCATCAGAGTTAATCTGGTCAGTAAAAGGCCAAGATGCTCAAACTGTCATTGTATCTGAGTTTGTCTGACACAGGGTAATACAGTTTAGTAAAGAGAATATTTTGCTCTGTTTTCTTTCCTCAGTCTTGACTATTAATTGCTTTTTGTTTGTTTGGTTTTTACTGATGGAAGGATAAATATGTTTATTGCTACTTTATCTTCTTTGTAGAAACTCATGCCTTCCTTGCCATTAGTTCAGTAACTCTTATCAGTCAGCCTTAATATTTTTCTTCAATCTTTTCCCTGGAAATTGTTTGGGAAACAAATTATGAAAAAACAATGTGGAAGATGTAATTCTCTGTCTCTTTTTAAATCTGTCAAACCTTTTTCTGTCAATTAGGGACAACGAGGTGCCCACGGTATGCCTGGAAAACCTGGACCAATGGTGAGTTCTGTTATGTTTCAAAATAATTAATTAATCTATTATTCATTTGCCTATTTTTATTACTCATTTACTTGTTCATCCATTATGTTATTTGTTTTATGTAGACCTTCACAGAACACCTTATGTGTTCTATACACTTGTATTAAAATCATGATAAACATAGTTCTTATTTTTGAAAACTGGATATATTAATTAATATAAAGGTGTAATACTATTACTGATGCTGTTGTGTAGAGTGGATTTGAAATATAGGAACATAGAGGAGGATGTGCTTAAACCAGCAATAGATGAAGGGTATGAATAGAAGAATTAAAAACTCTATCAGTACATCCTTGAGTCATTGATATCTAAAAAGGCACGGGTGTAGGTCTTATCTATACAATGAGTAAGTGAAAAACATTATGAGGAAATACTAAGGGTAAAATTGGATCATCAGACAGGTACTAGGTCACACGACGATGTCCACTGTGTTAGGGTCACACGACGATGTCCACTGTGTTAGGGTCACACGACGATGTCCACTGTGTTAGGGTCACACGACGATGTCCACTGTGTTAGGGTCACAC
>JADRCH010000143.1:926684-1020271 GCA_019843965.1 Rhynchomys soricoides | reverse complement strand
CACTGTGTTAGGGTCACACGACGATGTCCACTGTGTTAGGGTCACACAATGATGTCCACTGTGTTAAGAAATGCCTAATCTCTTTTCTATCTTACTTATTGAGAAACTATTCTGTAGCACTAAGCACAGGTATGCATGACCAGAAAGCATCAGTTGTTGATATGGTAGACGGATGAAGATGGTCAGGACGGAGTGTGAATATCATTAGCTTAAGTCCAGAAAGGAGCTGTAAAATTGCAAACTAAATCTGTTATATTGGCAGTGAAGTCCCATTACATATTTGTAAGCTAGGAAAGTCCAATTACTCACTGTTTTTCTGGTTTAAGGAGCTTGGTACGTGATGATATTTAACTAAAATTAGTGTATGTCTGTGTTCTGTTTGCAACCATTTTATGGAGAACTTTTGAATCTATATTCAGCAGTATAAAGAAAGGCAAAGTTCTCTAATTTCATGAACTTAGGACATGTCACTCACTTGTCACCTTATCCATAGTTCTATCATATGTTTATCTCCCACCCCCTTCCCCCATAGGTATCTTAAGGTCCGTTATGTCTTTGAGTATCTGAGCAGTTAATGAGAAAAAGGGGAATTTTAGTGGATACAAATCTCTATTTATTGTGCCAAGGACTCTTAAATCATACCTCTATAAGCAAAACAAAACCAATTCTTTCCAATAGCTGAGTGATATAGTTTTTCTGATTTGTAAAGCAATTGGCTCATCTATGGTTTTATAAAATTGCATTATTTTTACTGGTTCTTTAATTCTAATAAGAACGTACCTAATAGAATAGATTTGTGATTAAATAGCCTGTGTAGATTTTTTGGAAAGAAGAAAAGTTAATTCAAGAAACTTCACAAGATAAATTGTGCTAATATTACAAAATCTCATTAACATGAGGTAGAAAGGGCAGAGGGAGATTTTTGATCACACAGGCTAATTTTAAAGTTTGGATTTTTTCTATATTCCCAAAGATAAATAGAAACATATTAATCAAACATTTGACCCCAAGTATTTTACTTCCCCATTTCTCATAAAATGAAATTAAATTTAGGACAAAATGAGTATACTTTGAAAGGATTATATTAATCACAACTCAGAATCAAAACATATTTAAAGAACTGAGGTAATTTAGCACTGTATCCCTAAAGTCATACCATTTAAAAGCTGGTTTACACTGATCACAAAAGCTGTTCATGCTTTTCTAAACATTGAAATTCATAAATAACACATGCTCGTGCTTTATCCAGATGGTTGTGAGCTGCCATGTGTATACTGGGAACTGAACTCAGATCTGCAAAAGCAGCAAGGGATTTTGTTTTCCTGCAGCATAATCTCTTCAGCCTTAGTAACTCAATGCTTATGGTTGATATGATTTGGAACTATTTTAGGACAGTGTTAGATGATGTTTAGACTATAATCATATTGTTCTTTATTATGTAAAGATTGTTTCTATATGTTGAAATATGGACTTTTTCCCCTCAAAGAATAGAAAAATGTCATAATTGTATACTGATTAAATATGTGACTACTTTATGGTTTTCCCACACTTAGGGTCCTCTTGGGATACCTGGCTCTTCTGGTTTTCCAGGAAATCCTGGAATGAAGGTAAGTTAGTGACAGTACTTGTTCAGTGTTTTTCAGTAGTTGAAGAGTGTGGGAGTTATTCTTAACAAGGAAAGAGGCTAGAGTAGTAGGTTCTTAAGCAAGGAAAATTAAAAACAGAATGGGGAAAAATGAAATCTGTTGTATGATGCACAATTAAAGGAGAGTTACTTAAAGCCATGTAATTGGGCTCTAAAGACAGACATTTGCAGTGGCTGTAAGGAAGACCATCTTAGAACTGGGTGAACACTCTGTTCTTGGCTAGAATGTGGAAAGTAATCAATAGCAGACTGTTTTAACCAAAGGGAAGTTAAATTAGATCTTGCCAAAAGGGTTGCTCTGTCATAACATACTGGCCATTATTCTGCTCCTCCCTGCCCAAGCCCTTAAAGATGTGAGCAGGGAGGACACTTGGATTTTCATGTGGGAATGGATTAAAATATTTGGTGTGAATTGTATTCTGTCACAATTTGTTCTTTCAAGTTCTTTGGGAGATAGTCAAAGATTATAGTAGCAGGACATTAAGATTATACTAGCTAACTCACAAATGAATTCAAAATACCAATTCTAGGTTGTGAGCCACTGGATTTGATTTCTCCTTACTCCAGCAGTAGTAACTTTCTTCATCTTGAAAAAAGACATTTCCTTACAAGATTCAGTTTGCCAATATGATTGAATCCATGGCCCACCAGTAGCTTCTCTGTGCCTTAAGACAAAGAATTCTGTCTTAAGATTAAGCATGATTATCTGTATAAATCCTTAATATAAAGAGGCGGATGGAAATCCAGTGAATATACTGTAGGTTCATGCTTCTTGTTACTAGCTGTACTCAGACTGAATTTGAATTTAGATATTGAAAGAAACTGCCAATTTAAGTATTCTTTGAACTGTGAGAATCATTTAGTCAAACTCTCGAGGTTAGAAGCTTTAAACTGAAGTCTTAAATCATTTCATCAACTAGTTCCTTCTTTCAGTGAGAGCTTCTTTGTTCCTTTAGGACTCTGATCCCTCTGAAGCCCATATTCCTGTTCTTCCTCTTCCTCCTCTTCCTCCTCCACTTCCTCTTTCCCCACTCTCTTCCTTCTCCTCCTCTGTCTACTCATCTTCCGTTTTCTATTCCTGTTTCTCTTACATAACACTTGCTATTCTTCTTCCTCTACCTGCTCCCCTTCTTTTATCTCATACTTGGGTTCAAACCTATGGCCACCTACATTTAAGCAGTTATTGACTGTTGTGTTACATCCCAGCAATGAAGTTCAAATTTAATTATTAGATACATGTATATACATAGTCTTGACACAATCTCCTTCCATGCCCTAATTAAAACATACAACATTCCTTGACACTTCAATTGAGCCTTCTCATGCTCACACTGAGTGCTGGCTAGGAAAAGAAGGAAAGAATACTCACTGAACCTTGGTCTATGAACTTGCAGAAAGAGGATTATCTTCATTCTGCCTATAGTTGGACATTAGCTCAACTTCTCTAGTGACTTACACAACTAATTATTTGTGATACTGCCTGGTACCCCATGCATTGGCTATTGCATTCTTCTTAATAAAACTTAATGTGTAAGTATATCTCAGAATTTACTTCGCTGTCTTTACATCTTACTCTTTCATCGTAAAATCCCTGGGTCTTTGGTTGTAGCAGTTTCTTTAAGATTGTACCATAGTTTCTGGCTATGTATGGATCAACTTTCACACCCAATCATTTGCATTTCAGTGAAGAATGGAAGGATGGAAGGAATTTAATATGTTTTGTTACTATAGACTGGCCTCCTAAAGCTTGCAATTTGACTTTTCTTAGTTCTTGTAAGGTTAGACGCGTGTAGATATATAATATGCAGGAAGAAACACTGGAGCTAAATCCAGAAAAATACAGGCAATGCTTGTGGTAAAAAATGTCTCTCAAAAACTGCATAGAAGAAACTTGTACTAAGTTTGCTTATATGAATGAAAGTTAAGTGAATATGGTACATTTGACTTTGCTGTCTGGATGAGCATCTTGGACTGAGTGAAGGTTGCCATGGCCTCCCACTTCGTTATTATTGCTGTCATTTTAACTCCCTTTAGTTAGAAGAGAAAGTGTTGTCTATTGGTTAAAACATTCACTTTTTGCTTCTATGTCACCAGAGGTCACCAAGTTTATTAGCCACTTCATAACCATGTGCTTTCCATATTACTGAACAAGCATTTCTTTGAAGGTCAATAAGTGAACTTTCAATAAGTCAAAACACATCCTGGACTCTGAAACATAATTATATATATATTATATTTTACTAAATATGCTATATAATTACATATTATATAGATTTTATAGACAGGAAAAAATTTTCTTGTCTCTAAATGATAGTGTGAAATTTTACATGTAATTTTATGGTGAGTTTAACGCATTCAAGAGGTTAGTGGGCCTGTAACAAATTTTAGCTATAGAATAGTACTGGATTGACAGTACGTTTGGAAATCTTCTGTTGCCTTCTGTGATTCAACCAAGCTGTAACCGTGCAGTCTCTGGCTGGACTTCAAATGTCCAGATTTACCCTGAAAAGGAACAAGCCCTTAGTGGCCTCAGGGACTTAGACTGAAAATGACAAACTCCAAATATGCAATCACCTTTACACCACAATACCAGTGTTTTACCTAAGTTAATGTTTTCTTTTCCATCCATTAAGGGAGAAGCAGGTCCTACTGGGGCCCGAGGCCCTGAAGGTCCTCAGGGGCAGAGAGGTGAAACTGGGCCACCTGGTCCAGCTGGCTCTCATGGTCTTCCTGTAAGTGCCTAACATATCTAAGAACTAGCCCAGAAAGATGCTTATTTATTACAGTATCAGAAAAAAGTAGCTTATTTAATATAATCAATTTTGAGTTATTAACACTCAGGAAAAGAATACTTTACATGTCACTACAGCCTGCTTTTTCTCTTATGGAAAGGTTACTCACAAAAAGTACTGTTACAGTTATATAATCATATATAAATTATATATATATATATATACATAAATATATAATAATAAATTTTTTGCCATTTTTCTGCCTATTCTTAGGCGATCTGAATACTATACTAGATGTGTCAGTTGTAGCTTAATATTTCAAAATATGTTTCATGTACTTTTTAGGGTGCGGTGGGGACTGATGGTACACCTGGCGCCAAAGGCCCCACAGTAAGTACCAACACTTATGTCAGGTGATTTTCAAAGGGATGTAGTCCTTGGCTTTAGAGTGCTAGTAAGGTCTACATTCATCATGTCACCCTTGCTATTGATAGGGCTCTGCTGGAACCTCTGGACCTCCAGGCTTGGCAGGGCCCCCTGGGTCTCCTGGCCCTCAGGGCAGTACTGGACCTCAGGGAATCCGAGGACAATTGGTAATATCTGTTAAATTATGGCTTAAATATTCTCAGATTTTACTGTAACTACATCACTTTACAAGTTCCCCTTCCCCTTCCTTCCTCCAAATCCTCCTGTATACGCCTTCTTGTTCTCTTTCTAGTGTATGGCTTCCTTTTCCATTAATATTGTTTTATATATATACATGTATATGTATATATATATATACATGTATATGAACATGTTCATGTGTATGCGTGTTGGGCATGGAGGACTTGCTTGTAATCTTAGGGCTTGGGAGGTGGGATTCAGGCACACAGGTGCCCATTCACTCCCACACAAGTCTTCTTACTCCACACGAACATGCACACATGCACAAAATTTATTGCATTTTATTTTAGTATTAATTCAGTATAGACTCAGCAGCCTATTCACTGTACTTCATTAGAGCAGGAGGAACTGCCTAAATTCCCTGCTTCTTTTAACTAATGATATTTTATTTTAGGGTGATCCAGGAGTTCCAGGTTTCAAAGGAGAAGCTGGCCCAAAGGGAGAACCAGTAAGCCTTCGTTATTTTAATGATAAAAATATAAATATTGTCTAGAGGCTTATTGCTTAAAATTTTCATGCGTTTAAAAATAGCGCTGGGATAAAATAATTAACATTCTTTAAATTGTTTACTGACTTCATTAGATGAGTTTCCTGGCTTTTACTTACTGAATGACTCTTCCTGGGACCTGTCCTTCTGTTTTACTAGGGGCCACATGGTATTCAGGGTCCCATTGGTCCACCTGGTGAAGAAGGCAAAAGAGGTCCTCGAGGCGACCCAGGCACAGTTGGTCCTCCAGGACCAATGGGAGAAAGGGTAAATGAGAATAATAAAGTTATTGTTTGTCTCCTCCCCTGTACATGTGTTTTGGAAAGGAACCACAAATCAAGAAAGAGATGATGCAGATGCCGTGTAGGGCGTAGTGTGTTTATCTCCATGTAACAGGAGCCAAGCGTAGAAGCCTGGTATAGCTGTCCCTCTGTGAGCCTCTACCAGTGCAGGACCAATACAGATGTGGGTACACACAGCCAAACATTGGACTGAGCGCGGAACCCCGATGGGGAAGTTAGGGCAAGGACTGTAGGAGCTAAAGGGGTTTGCAACCTCAGAGGAAGAACAGCAATAGCAACCAACAGGATCCCCCCTCCCCCAAAAGCTCCCAGGGACTAAACCACCAACCAAAGAGTACATAGTGGGTACCCATGGCTCTAGCTGGATATGTAGCAGAGGATTGCCTTATCTGGCATCACTGGAAGGGGAGTCCCTTGGTCCTGTGGAGACTTGATGACTCAGGGTAGGGGAACACTAGGGTGCTGAGGCAGGAGTGGGTGGGCGGTTAGGAGAGCACCTTCATAGAGGCGGGGAAGGGAGGAGGGGATAGGGGGTTTTTGGAAGGGAAACTGGGAAGGAGGAATAGCATTTGAAATGTAAATAAATAAAATAACCAATAAAAAATGAACGAGAGAGACAAATGTCTATTTAAGTTTCACTCATTGATTCAGCAAATATTGACTGACTTATTAGTGTAAGTCAGCTCAAGCTTTAAGTGCTCAGAATACATCAGTGAACAAGAAACTTGTGGTCCTAATCCTCATGTGGGTTGTAGTGAACGGGTTTACGTTACTGAGCGGTAAACAGTGAGCCACATTTTAGTAAGTGCCCTATACAGTATTAGCTAATTGGTGACAGTTGGGATGGGTGGAGATCATTGACAAGTGCTAGATTAGGCGGTGGAGACAGGGAAGTATGAGAGGGCAGCAGGTGGGTTGAATCTGGAGGAGGAGAAGCCTGCTGGGGATGTTGGCAGATGGAATACACAGTTCTCAGCAGAGAGAGCAAGAGAGAACTCAGCAGTTTTAAAGAGCAGGAAAGGTTGGGGTCGGTGGAGTATAAGAAGAGGCAATGCTGATTTCATGTCTTTATAGTTTTAGCGAAAGACAAAGTCTTTTACAAGATGACAGGAAATATGCTATTGTTGGCACTTTGGTCACAATAGACAGTGATTGTGCTTCTTGTCTCTATGTTAGACTTTTATCTATTTATTTTACAATTAGTTTTTAGGGGATTTCTTTTAAAAGATTTGGTTCATTACTCGTGTTTGTCAGACTTTCAAGCTAGTAAGATTATTTCCTTTATATTTACCTTTTGCTGTGTTAACTTGATCAGAGCTCTGAAAATCTGATAACACCAGAAATAAAACCTTTCATCAGGTACATGTCCCAATGGTAAACAGCATCTCAAAACTGCGTTTTGATCCATTGTAGGGTGCTCCTGGCAATCGTGGTTTTCCAGGGTCTGATGGTTTACCTGGACCAAAGGTAAGATCACACCAAAGCTGACATTTCCAAAATGGGGATGTGTCCCTGGCCCATATGAGTCCATACTCATAAGGGATGTAAAAGCAGGTATTGGGCCTGACCCCAAAACTATCTTGTCTATTTTCCCCCTTTTTTAGCAATAGGAAGTCCTGGGGATAAATGGTAATTTGAAAAATATGAGGCATTGCTTCCAGACTCTTCCAGTTCACTCCTGAGAACCAAAGATTGTCATGCTTTAGTTTGGATGAAAATTAAAATCTAAAATTCTTTCCTTATTGGAGTGAGGCTGCAATTTCAGCTTTCTTTTCTTAATGGTTAATAAGATAATTTTCATACAGGATGCAGATTAGAACAAAATATTCAGTGACATTGTTTTCAAATGTATCTTTGTCATATCTTTGACAAAAATTACACTTTGGTATGTATTTGGAAAATAAGAACTTAACCTCTTTTTTTGCTTTGTTTCAATTTTGCCCTGTCTGTCTTCTTTGGAACAGGGTGCACAGGGAGAGCGTGGTCCTGTAGGTTCTTCGGGGCCTAAAGGAGGCCAGGGAGACCCAGGACGTCCAGGTGAACCTGGGCTTCCAGGTGCTCGGGTAAGAAGCCCACAGTTATATGTTATGGTGGCACCTAAGTACTTCCACAGTTATTAATGCTCCATTTCATATTTTTATATTTACCTCGTTTTACAACAGGAAGCTTTGTTTTAATAATTATGAATGTAGAACCCTACATTCATAATTAGGATCTTTTCCAATCTGTTGGTTGCCATTTTGTCTTATTGACAGTGTCCTTTGCCTTACAGAAGCTTTGCAATTTCATGAGGTCCCATTTGCCGATTCTTGATCTTAGAGCACAAGCCATTGGTGTTCCGTTCAGGAACTTTTTCCCCTATGCTCATGTGTTCGAGACTTTTCCCCACTTTCTCTTCTATTAGATTCAGTGGATCTGGTTTTATGTGGAGGTCCTTGATCCATTTGGGCTTGAGCTTCTTTTTTTTTTCTTGGTTTTTTCGAGACAGGGTTTCTCTGTGTAGCCCTGGCTGTCCTGGAACTCACTCTGTAGACCAGGCTGGCCTCGAACTCAGAAATCCGCCTGCCTCTACCTCCCGAGTGCTGGGATTAAAGGCTTGCCCCACCACTGCCCGGCTGGGCTTGAGCTTCTTACAGGGAGATAGGAATGGATCAATTTGCATTCTTCTACATGTAGACCTCCAGTTGAACCAGCACCATTTGTTGAAAATGTGGTCTTTTAATGGAAGCATTATTTTAAAAATGCCGCTGCTATTTTTGACATCTACATAAAATGCAGTAATTTCTAATAGACCCTTTTCAAAGGAGTATATACAAATAACTGCCACTTGTTATTAAATATTATCTATTTGTTAATTTTTACACTTTTAGATTTAGTGCTAAAAATAACTCGATTGACCTTTGGTAAAGAAAAATTCTTATTTAATTTAACAAAATATCATTTAGATTTTTATTTGAACTGTGAAATTGCCCTTTTGTTTAGTAATTTGCAATAAAATATTGTTTTATTTCTGTTTAAAGTCTTTACTTCAGCTGCTATTCAGCAACACATTAACAGTGGATTTTCTTTGTCAGGGCCTGACAGGAAACCCTGGTGTTCAAGGTCCTGAAGGAAAACTTGGGCCTTTGGTAAGAAATTTAAATAATTCTATCACTTTTAAGATTTCCAATAGATGTGTAAGTTATATTTATTTATCCTGTGAAAAATGGTCATGACTACATTTTTTTAAGTGTCCACTAGTAATAATTTCCTAGTATCTTTGGATTTTCAAATTGAACAAAATGTCAGTTAAATTTTCTTGATGGAATGTTTGAAATTGAAATTACTTCAGTGAAAAAGTTGAAGTAATTTATTTAAATACTACTAAAATTTGTTTAGTAGTATTCTCTTTCCCTGACTGCATTCCACTTTTATATGTTTAAAAATAAATATACTGTCAGCTTAAGTATTTGAGTCTTTTTTTTAAAAGCATATAGTATGAAATGGGAATTTTCAATGTTTAAGACTACAAAACAGAATAAAGGAAGGAGAGGTCTGCCCCTTAATATGAGCTGCTCAGAGAGGGTGACAAATGAGTCTTATGAATGGAGCAAAATTAGAACTTCTGTTCTAAATGCTCAAAGTACTTCAAGGCTTTGTAGGAAAACAACAGCTAGCTTTTCTCATTCACTAAGAGATAAACATAAGGAGATTAATGTTTAGTTAAAGTGACTTTTATTGTTAAAAAAGACTGTCAACAATGTGGGTAGAGTGGTGCTTAGAAACAGCTCACACCCAACTTACCAGCCTGCTGTCAACTCTGCAGGGTGCTCCTGGGGAAGATGGCCGACCAGGTCCTCCAGGCTCCATTGGTATCAGAGGGCAGCCTGGAAGCATGGGCCTTCCAGGCCCCAAAGGTAGCAGTGTGAGTACAGTGAACAACGTTTAATAGCCCATTGGAATTGACTGTTGGAGGCCAAGGTATATTTCTTGAATTAAATGAATTAGAATACTGTTTATTTATTCTTTAGGGTGACCTTGGAAAACCAGGAGAAGCTGGGAATGCTGGTGTACCTGGGCAAAGGGTAGGCATTCATTTTCTGGTATTGAATAAAAAAGATATAAAACCATAAAAAATCTGATGACCTCACCTAAAATGCCCATGTGATCCTAGGGGGCTCCTGGCAAAGATGGAGAAGTTGGTCCTTCAGGCCCCGTGGGACCTCCGGTATGTGACTTTCTTCGATGATATTGTGCATTTGAGCATTGCATTTCTCATTGTTTCTCCAGAATTACTCATAAGTAAGTTTCAGGGAAATGGAATGAGGAAATAAGAGACTGAAGATCAAATTCAGTTTTTATTTTATTTTATTTCTCTAAAATACTGCACTCTGCTTTCTGTGTAAAAAGACTGATCTAATATTAAACTGTAAAGTGGTATATAGTGACAAAGGCTGCCTTATCATCTTTGCATATCATAGTTGAAGAAGAATAGATCAATTAAGAAAAATAGCGCTTGAAAATATTTATAATGTATTTTATTTAAAATGTATAAATGCAGGGCTATACTTACATTTTGATAATTTATCTTATAAAACATATTTATTTTATCTGGTTTTTAAAAGGTAAAAAGAAATGATGTTCATCTTTTGATGATGCATTTTTATTCTCAGATTTTTAAATTGTTTATCAAAGATATTTTGACATATTTAGCTTTAGTGGGGTCAGTTTACATAGCCTATCAAATGTTAACATTGCTTTCTTTAATCATTCTATTTTGAAATTATGAATAAATTATAAGGAATAAAATAAATATCAATAGAAATATAACCTTTTAAATTGAATATAGGAAATAACACGTTTCTGATATTTCATCTATAGTTGGCTCTAGGCCTTTTCTAAGTAAAAACAACAACAACAACAACAGCAACAACAAGAAACCATGCTGTAATTTCTTCACTGTTTTTTTAAATGAAATTTTCTCATTTTTCAAGAAGTTCAAATAATGGCATTTGGTGATTTTTATTACCATTTTATTATCTGGCTAATATGTAAAGTGGGTAGTTGGAAGAAATGCAAAATGATGAATACTTCTTGTTCATGGAAACAGGAAGCAGACATAAAAGTCTGGTGGGATTCATGCTTTCTTTTCTTTGACTTAGGGCCTAGCTGGGGAAAGAGGAGAGCAGGGACCTCCGGGCCCTACTGGCTTTCAGGTATGCACTAATTTAAGTTTTCATTTATTCTTTTAAAAATTCTTTCTTTGTTGTTTTTTAAATAATACAAGAAGTAGCCAGTTGTCAGTGCTCACACCAGCACTTCTACCAGTTGGGGGACTGAGCTACAGGGGTAGCCATGAGTATGCAGCCAGCTCTGTTAAATTCCAGGCAAGGCTGGCATGTAGAGTGAGACCCTGTGTATATGAATATGTGTGCACACATGCACATCATAGAGTGTTTGAATAAGGCAAGCTTCTTTAATTTTCAAAACAGACATCTTTAGTAGATAGTACAGATGGTTGGATTTAAACAAACATTATTGTTTAATGATAATAAGTGTTCTGTCTCTGAAAAACAAAAAACAGTTCTAACACAAAAGCTGGTAAGAATTTCACAACATAAAATGTTCCCAATATCTCAATAAGGTTTATTAAACTTAAGCTTATCTTGTTTTACTGGGACATTCACTAAATCTTCTTCGTGCATAAATGATCACAGAATGCTTCCATAGAGTGTATGTTATTTAAAGGCATAGAAGTTAGTTTATGGAAACTCAGATCTTATTCCAGTAATATTCTAACATGTTCAAACCTTGTGCTAGAGTCGCAACAGACTCTATGAACAGGAATAACTTATTATGTTCTTATCTTAATTTTTAAGTGGCATGGATAAATAAGGATCTAGCTTTATAAATTGACAATCTCCTGTGCTTTATAGTAGGTGACTTTCTTAAGGTACTTGGACAATACTTTCCTTAACTTTTGCTTAAATGTCCATGCATTATCTTTTGCATGAAAAGGTAATGAAGTATAAATGTAAAGTATTTGGTATTGGCAGCTGATTCAACTTTCAGTAAATCACTGGTTTTATTTGTCACTTTTGTTTTAGGGACTTCCTGGGCCGCCAGGGCCACCAGGAGAAGGCGGAAAGGCTGGTGATCAAGTGAGTTTTTAAATAACAATATCAGAGGTATAAATTGATGGACTACAACATCAGCTTTTAAGAGTGAAGCTATAGGTTTTTCTGTTAAGCAATTCAAGGGACTCAGATGTTAAGCAACTTCCCCAAAGTCACACAGCTCATACCATCTGAACCTGGCACACATGCTTCCTGTGTTCACAGCTCCCATGATTCCTGCGTTTACACCTCCCATGCTTCCTGTGTTCACAATTCACATGCTTCCTATGTTCATAACTCACATGGTTCCTGTGTTCGTTACTGACATGCTTCGTATAATCTCTCATGCTTCCTATGTTTACAGCTCACATGTTTTCTAGGTTTACAACTAGAGTACTTCCTATGTTTATGGCTCATGATTTTCCTATGTATCTTATGCTGTACAGTTTTACTGAATGACTCACAGTCTGGAACTGATGTAAACATTTTATGGCACAGAGCTTTGCTCTTTTGTCTTTGATAGATTAATATATTTATTACTATTCCATAAACATTTGCTGAACATTCTATGTGCTTGGCTCTGTTATGCAATGGACCTCCTCAGCCAAGCAAACTGGTCATGGGTTATGTGGGTATTTCCAAAAATAGGAGAGAGGGGAGGAGGGTCAGAGACAGAGACAGAGAGATAGAGACAGAGAGGATATAGGGAACAGTGTAATACTTGCACAATCCAAATGCTACATCAAGGAAGTTACTATATGTGTAGAATTCATGGTATAGGAAGACTTTCCCAAAGTAATAATGCATATAAAGTCTAAAGGATATAGATGACAAAGTTGGAAAAATACTTCAGAAAATGGGAATGGCAAGTGCAAATACTTGCTGAGCATTTTAAGGCACTGTGAAAAAAAAGTGTTGGAGCATGGTATAAAGTGGTAGAGAAGAGGCTGGAGGTGAGAGTTAGGGACCAGATTGGAGGTAATCCTAAACTGGGCTCCGTTTGTTCATTCTTAGAGCAGGGGAAACCTGGCAAGAGATATTTAAGCAGGGATTGCTGCTTCCAGACTTGGGTTTTAGAACTATCACACGATAGTGAAAATGATTTACTTCTGATGAAACATCTGAAGGAAGACTGATAAAGTTATCGTTTTTAAATTCTTCTCTCATACAACACTTCTCTCATCCTGTCCACACCCTCCCCTCCTCCCAGTCGTTCTTCCCACCGCCTTTCTCCCAGAGATTCACTCCTCCATTTTCTTTTTTCTTTTTTCTTTTTTTTTTTTACGGTTTAAAAAAAGAAGAGAGATTTATTTATTTATTATATGTAAGTACACTGTAGCTGTCTTCAGACACCCCAGAAGAGGGCATCAGATCTCATTATGGATGGTTGTGAGCTACCATGTGGTTCCTGGGATTTGAACTCAGGTATTTTTTGTCTTGAATGAAAAATCACTCCTCCATTTTCATTCAAGACAAAAAAATGGCTGGATCATATACACTTTTGTATGTTTTTTGTTGTTGTTGTTGTTGTTGTTTTTGTTTTGTTTTTTTGAGACAGGGTTTCTCTGTATAGCCCTGGCTGTCCTGGAACTCACTCTGTAGACCAGACTGGCCTTGAACTCAGAAATCCGCCTGCCTCTGCCTCCCGAGTGCTGGGATTAAAGGCATGCTCCACCACCTCCCGGCCACTTTTGTATGTTATTCTCTACTATTTAAATACTTTCTGATAAGTTGTTTTTTAAAAAGACACTATAACTATTCTGTAGTCTCTGAAAAAAATCTAATGTTCTATTTTTGGATGAGAATATTATATACATTCTCATTGCTCCCAAAAATCAAATATTGAGACATAATCAAACATTTAGGCATAACAAAATATTTAGGTATATAAATCATTGCATAAAAATATATTTTACATTGATAATATCCCTCAATTATAATAGTATACATATTTTTAATCCTTTAATGTTTATTTTAATGCTACACTACAGAAAATTTAATTTTTGAATTGAAAATATTTCCAATAATACGAGATCTAGATCAATGTTTATCTTCTGTTTTTTCAAACCCCTTTAGGGTGTTCCTGGAGAGCCTGGAGCAGTTGGCCCATTAGGACCTCGGGTAGGAATTTTCTCTTGTGTGATTCATTATGTTTCCCACTGGCGATAGAATAAAATGAAATCTTTTCTCTTAAGGAGTGTTTGATTTTAAGTATTAAGTTATTCTACTATTTGAAAAATGCCTTATCTTGTGAACATAGAGTATCTTTAATTCCAGTTAATTTCTTAGCACTAAATCAGAAAACAAGAGCCATTAGAAGAGCTCTACTACTAAAATTTCACCAGTAGAAAACAGTTTGTAGAAATATTTTTAACTTATTTTAGAATAATATTGAAGTGGTTTCTCATCTCGGTGTCATACTAGGGAGAAAGAGGGAATCCTGGAGAAAGAGGAGAGCCAGGGATAACTGGACTGCCTGGAGAGAAAGGCATGGCTGGAGGACATGGCCCTGATGGTCCAAAGGTGAGTGTTGTCCTAACTTGGACTTTTGAAAGCTCTAGAACTTACCAGATGCTTCTGGATTCATCTTCTCTTGATTTCTCAGTATAACCTGATTAAATTATTTCTTAAAACAAACAAAAAACAAACAAAACTTCAATGAGTGCATGTTGGGATCTTTCTGGCGATTAGAGAGTGATCTTTCGGTTGAGGAAATGATGAACCTGGGCACATGACTATTCACATACATCTCCCACCCCCCCCCCCCACACACACACTCTGATACTTGTACATTTTGTTGATAACCACTATGAATAAACAAGGCAGGGAGGGAATGGAAAATCACATTTATAAACAGGCATAACAAACTGTGTTCTCCATATGCTTTGCCTTGGCTCCACAATTACAGTTACTGACTGTCTGAATATAGAGAACATGCCTATGTGTTCTAATGTGCCATTTTAGGATTCGTAGATGACAATGTAGTCAGATGTCATATGAGGAACTGAAGTGAAATTTTGCATGCTTATTTGACTAAAATGCCTTTAACTTTATTAAGGTCCACAGTGATGGAGCAAAGACATTCTCAATTTGATTGTGCAATTAACTTGGAACCAGCTTAATCTCACAATTTCCTCAAGGAAATAAGGAAATGCTTCTTTTTTCTAAATACAGAAAAATTTTTTTCTAATACCGTCTCTCTTTACTAGTATGTCTGCCATGGCCAACAAAGAGAAAAGCAAGGCCATTCGAGTCATTATACTTGAAAAGACATTCATTTTTTTAATTAGTATTTAATTTTCTATAAAAAGAAGATGGATATGCATCATAAAACTCGTATGAGGACCATGGGAGGAGGGACGGGTTATTGACTTCAGAAGGGTGTATGTGACATAAAAGTAGAAAAGAAACCACAGGATGTGGCATAGTGCGAGAGGTGCCAAAGGGTTTGGGAGGCATGAGGAGGACCATCAAAAACAAAATTCTATTAAAATTTCCACAGTGAATCCTAATAATTTATATGCTAATTACAAATAAAATATATATGCTAATCAAAAAATTGAAAGTATATTAAGGAACAGTTAAGTTAGAAAAAAGAACAGTAGAATAGAGAGGTTCCGGTGAACAAAAGAGAGAAGTTGGAAGTATAAGCCAAAAATCAAAATCTAGGTTGTTTTCAGGAAATACCACTCAGACATAATTTCCCTAATACAAATTCTGAGCATTAATCTAAATTCCATCTAATTGCTAACATTCAATTTTAGGGTGACTCAAATGGCAAGTTCACAGGCTTTAATATTAATATCCTAATATTGTCTCATCATTTATTTTAGGGCAACCCAGGTCCAACTGGGACCATTGGAGACACAGGGCCACCAGGTCTTCAGGGCATGCCAGGAGAAAGAGGAATTGCAGGAACACCTGGCCCTAAGGGGGATAGAGTAAGTCCTATCTTTTACTAATTAACTTTTCCAGCATCTGTCTTTAGACTATGATATTGATTTCCTTAGCAGATTCTTATTTCTCTCAGCCTGGATTATAAGTAACTGCTTTCTTATAATCTTCTTTATTGGTTGAGCTGTTGTAGTCTGTAGCAGGTAAAGCCATTGAAGGAGACAAGTCAAACCTTGTCTTCGTGAGGTGGCATCTGGAATATCGAAAGCACAAGTAAATGAACAACTGGTGCTCTGTTATTTTGTGTTTTTCCAGGGTGGCATAGGAGAGAAAGGTGCTGAAGGAACAGCTGGAAATGATGGGGCAAGGGTAAGAGAAAGGAGGGCTTTTTCCACCATGGGCTACAGACCTACATGTCTGCTCATTACACTACAAACTTGCTGTAAGTTTAACAACAAAGTTACTCATGCTGTCTTACAGTCAAGGCTACAAAAATGATGCCATTTGAGACTAGATGTAGATTGACAGTGGCTGCTTATTTTACTTACCCTGCATTAGATAAATAGGAAAATGGAAAGTCCTTCCTGAAAGAATGAAATGAAACACACAGAGCTATCCCTGTATCTATGACCCATAGGGAAATATGTATGATAGATCAGGGCAAGTACAATGATTGCTCTATTTGCTGTAAGTGCAATACATTGTTTTAGGAAAGAGTCATTTTCTATAGGGAAAAAATAATAGCATGTCTTTTATGTTTTAAGAGCACCTTCCCTGGACTAATAGGGAACTTATTTTCTATTCATATAAGCAACAAAGTGATTTTACACAATTCTCAAAAAAATTATTAGAAAAAATATGTTTTTCACTGTATATTTAAATGTTGGGATTATGTGTTGTGAAACTCCAGGTCCTGCCCCAGATGGTGGCTGACCTATTCTCCCTGTGTAGAGAACAGCACCATCAGCAATGAACCTTGACTGCGGATGACTATTTTGTGAATACTGAAGACATGTTTAGTGCAATTGTATTTAAAATAAAAGAATTACACTTTGTTATCATACAAAAATTTGAAAATACTACAAAAGAAAATCCAATTTTCAATCTATACCCAATATTCAAAATAGATACTAACAAAATTAAAATGGTTCCAAATGCGAGGGAACATTAACAAAATGCTGCCAATTTAGAACCGATTTAAAGACAGTTTCATATACTGAACAGAGTTAGATGAAAGTGGTCAAAATGTTTTGTAGAGAAAAATCTCATTGCTAGAATATGGATGGCATGGCCAAAGTCTTGCAAGTGTAGAAGTGATGACATCTATGGTAGATAATGACTTGCAAAAGCAGTCATGCAACAAACACAGCTGGTTTGTTTGCTTACTTAGTGAAACATGAACATTTCTGTACATAGTTTCCCTCAGCACACTTATGGTCTGTTAATTCACAGGGTCTTCCCGGTCCCCTGGGACCTCCAGGTCCTGCAGGCCCAACTGGAGAAAAGGTAAGTTGGAAGATATCGGTGTGCACATCAAAATAATAAAGCCTAAATTGTTGCTGTTTCTCAAGACCGCTGCTGGGGTGGACCATCTCAGGGTTTGCTCCACGCTGTATACCTTCACATGTGCCTAGATGTCTCCAATTATATTGTGGATCAGGTACTTAGCTATCTAAAATCTACTTTCTAGGGTGAACCTGGTCCTAGAGGCTTAGTTGGCCCTCCTGGCTCCCGTGGCAATCCTGTAAGTGAAAACCTTTCCTTGTTTTTTACTGTGAGTTAGAACACTAAAAAGATTTATCTTTTATCTCTCTATATGTCTGTCTGTCTATCTATCTATCTATCCATCAATCATCCATCTATCTACCTATCATCTACCATTTATGTATGTCATCTATGTTTATCTATCTTCTATTATCTATCTTTCAGTCATTAATCACTCTAACCTCTAATGTAATTTTCATGCTTATTGTGTTTTTTTTGCTTTTATATAACTCTCTGGTTTTCAGATTTATTAAGCTGAAAAAGTTGTCAGCCTCGAAATTTATCAAAGCAAGACAAATAACTTGATTTTTAAGTAATTAAGAAGTTTCTTTGACCTCCAACTTATTATTTTACTTAAGGTTCTTCCTCAAGCAATTAGTTGGTTTCTCTATACACAATTCTCTCTATAAAATGTATATTGTATGTGTGAAAGCTTCAACAGTATTTCAATCCTCTTAGGGTTCTCGTGGAGAAAATGGTCCAACTGGAGCTGTTGGTTTTGCTGGACCCCAGGTAAAATTTCCAAGTATTTCTAACTTTCAAATTAATACCCTTTATAGCAGAATAATAAATTTAAGTATTATTCAAATATGTTTTGAGTTGTATATTAACATTTTCAAAGTTTAAAGTATATTGTGTATTATTCAACATATTTTAGTAGGTGGAACAAAAGTTGATGCTTGTAATATTTTAATTTATGTAGTTATTTTCTGCGATGAAAATACGCTGACACAGTCTGAGAATGTTTCAGAGAAGTTATTGCATTTTTCATACCATGCTTACACTAATTCCATAGCAAGTTTCTATAGGACTAAATGTCATGTTAATAATAATTACTATGAGATAATTTGTTTATAAATCTTAAATATGTTTTCTCATTTAGGGTCCCGATGGACAGCCTGGTGTCAAGGGTGAGCCTGGAGAGCCAGGGCAGAAGGGAGATGCTGGGTCTCCTGGACCCCAAGGGCTAGCAGGATCACCTGGTCCTCATGTGAGTTATAAAAAAATTAAAAAAAAAACATTTTGATACCAGAGCACAGTATTTATGATTCACAGCTCATGTATTTGGCTTACTCTAGTGGTCTTTTGTTCTTCCATTTAGGGTCCACATGGTGTTCCTGGACTGAAAGGCGGTCGAGGAACCCAGGGCCCACCTGTGAGTCTCTTTATTATTCTGGCAATTGTGTACAGCCAGTTGCAAATATCTAGTGTGCCCCGGTTATGTAAATGTTAACTGTCATCTAATGATGTAATAAAATGTTATTATATGTATCAACTGTATTATAGAGCTAAGTGTGCTTAGCTTAAGCTGGAGATCTGGGGGAGGGAAAGATCTGGGAGAAAAATCAGTTTTGTTAATCTTGAAAAACCAAGTGCTTTCTTTATACGGAGCCTAAGTATTATATATTGAAGTAAAAACACTTTCTGTAGTTGATTATACAAAATACCTGTGTGGTTTTGGTCTACTTTTATATGTTTAAAATAAATAAAGGCCATAACAGAAAAGCTATGTACCTCTACCACCTAATCCAGATTCTCTAGAACATTTGAGGCATGAGAAGAATAAAACTCTTCATGGTCATAAATAAGGAATGGAATCCACAGCCCCAGAGCCTCCCCTGTAAAATGTAGGCTTCAGGAAAGTAGAGAAATAACCAATATATCTGTTGTTCCCAGGGTGCTACAGGATTTCCTGGTTCTGCTGGCAGAGTTGGGCCTCCAGGCCCTGCTGTAAGTCAACTTAGATTTACACCATTGTGCATACTTGCATGTTAACCCCCACACATATGATATTTTAATTATTGTTTTGATTTAGTCTCTCATGATTTTTTCTCTTTGTTAAGTCTCCTGGCATCATAGTATAGTTTAATCAACACAAATTCAATATTACAAATCAATTAACTTGGTGGATATTAATTGCAAGTTCTTTCTAATCCAATGTCTGACTGCTCTTCCATTTGAGTACTAAATACTTTTTTGGTATGTGCTGATAATAAATCTCAGTTAGAAAGCATCTCTAGACTCTCTAAAACTTCCTTTTTGAAAGCAGGGATCATAAGTATATGTGTGTATCTGACTGTGCCTGCATGGCTTTATGTACCATGTGCATGCAGTAGCTTATGGAGGCTGGAAACAGTGTTAAATCTTCTGGGACAAGAGTTAAAAGCAGTTGTGGGTACCAAGTAGGTGCTAGGTATCAAATCCCTGTCATCTGAAAGAGTCATAAGGAGTTATAATAGCTTCACCATCACACCAGCCCCTGAAAGTTTCTATAGTAAATCCTGTCAAAAAACCAGTTCAAACTGTTTCAAATGAAATAAATAACATTGTAATCTATAGTTTGAGAGCCTTATAGATAGATAGAGAGCCTTAAACAGGTTTGAAAATTAATTTAAGAACTCTTTTAATAATGAATGATCTAAATGGTTATCTGAAAAATGGAATTTAGGCCTTTCTCAGGGTATTAATGTACAGCTATGCTTTGTTTCTTTTCTTTACTTAAGTATCCTCAATGACCAATTATCTAAGAAGATAAGTAGCAGTCCTGTAAGGTACTGCTGTCTGTCCTGAGGGCTAGCCTTCTGAGTCCATTCTTCTTACTTGGCTTCCACTTTACCCTCCTCATTGCTTCTTTCTGTATGATACCAGGGAGCTCCAGGACCTGCAGGGCCCATAGGAGAACCTGGGAAGGAAGGACCTCCTGGTCTTCGTGGGGACCCTGGTTCTCATGGGCGAGTGGGCGATAGAGGACCAGCTGGCCCACCTGGTAGCCCAGGAGACAAAGGGGACCCAGGAGAAGATGGACAACCTGTAAGTTTGGCATCTGTTTCACTCCAACTGAAATATTTATAAGAGAAACTTGAAATAATCCTTGCTATAAAACTTATCAGAATATTATTCTGGAAATATTTCTAAATGCTTTCATCTCACTAAGTTTCAATCTTTAATACTGTGGTATAAAAGCGTATGTATAAAAGTACAAAATGGTAAAGGACATATTTTCTAAAACTAATCCTTCTTTGTTGAATGTTTTCTAAGGGAAGACTAAATATAACATTGGTTAGAAGTATAATTCTTTAAATTTTCTTTTTGTTCTTTTAAAAGGAAAAAACCCAGAGTTTTAGAATAGCTCTCTCTTTTTATTTTTATTAGCTAGCCAGTTCCTCTCCAAGTGTTGAATAATGTCCGAGGCTATGTTAAAATTCAAAGTGTTCACATCCATGCTTAGATGAAACGAGATGATTTTTTGTTGCTATTTTTGTTTTTTATTTTTTTCTCATAACTCTCCAAATTCTATAAAGCCTTGGTTAACGATAAAATTTCCTTAGGTATGGATTCATCCTTTATAGTAGTAACTATAGTCTATCACCATTAGGGTCCAGATGGTCCTCCTGGTCCTGCTGGTACCACTGGGCAAAGAGGAATTGTTGGAATGCCTGGACAACGTGGGGAGCGAGGAATGCCTGGCCTTCCTGGCCCAGCAGTAAGTAGCTGTGTTGGTCACTGTTCATTGGATATGTTTTGTTTTTTTTTTCCCAGAAAGAATTGGTTTGTTTTGCTTAATAAGTTGGTTCAGACATTCTTAAGCTGACATTGCTTCTTAGCTTTTAATGAACATTCCGTCTTAAATGTTAAGTGCTTAACAAACTTGACAAACATATCTGTTTAACTTTGGGTCAAGATACACAGATAATAAGTGTTTGGATTTTTGGTGACTCAGTATTCCTTCAAAGATAAAACTGATGCCTGGTGCAAGAAGCAGGGATTACCTCCTGGTGGTTTGGTAGCATCTTTAAAAATAAACAACCTTAACAAAACATCTGTACTTAACAGTAAACAGCCAAAGAGAGGACATAGCTGAGCTAAAGTCACATCAGAAGTGATTGTGGGTGAACTACAAATCCCCTGTTCCTTTTGGGTGCTTGGGGGGTGTCTTATATTATTTGGAATATGAAGAAAAGCTTCACTCTATAAAAACTCTAAAGCAACAAGATTTTACCAGTTGACAATCTTTGAGGGGGAAACAGTGTTTTTATGTGGAACACTGACTCCTGGTATGTGAATCTAGCAGACCCTTTGGTAGAAATATGATGCGAACAAATCAGGAGTTAAAGTTTTAATTTGTGGTATCAGAAGTGAGCCAAAAATTGGAAAGTAAACGTTTTCAATGATCAGTCTAAAGTACTGAACACATTTAAAAAAAATAGCAGAAAAAGCAGGAGTGATAAAGGCATGTGTATTGTTGAAGTGATAGAGGTAACAGAAACACAGCCAGAATTGACTACATATGTTTCAAACACAAAATGCATACCTAAGCAGGAGATGCAGAATGATTTTGGTCTCTTTGATATGTCATGAGCAATGTGATAAGAAGTAGGCATGTCTTTAAGCAATCATGGATGTTGTAGAATACTGGATACTTATTTATATTGGAGGAGAGACTGAATTACTACTGAATAAATGGGCCTTATGGAAGCTGATATTCTTACATTTCTTCTACTGTGTTCTACCTAATTGTGTTTTAATTTCAGGGTACACCAGGAAAAGTAGGACCAACTGGTGCGACAGGAGATAAAGGTCCCCCTGGACCTGTAGGACCTCCAGGTTCCAATGGTCCTGTAGGAGAACCTGGACCAGAAGTGAGTGCTATGGTCCTTAATAAAAATACATTCATTTTAGATATGTATGAGGGGTATAGTTCTTTCATTATCAAATTGATGTAGCTGTTTAGAAATGGATTGCACACATGAGCTTCAGAAAGATGTCTGTCATTCTGTTTGATGTGCTCTGCTTCCTTAGAGTTTTGGCTAAGTGATAGAGAAGCAAAATTAGTGCCTTTCTACTGACTTTTAGAAAAGCTGAAGTGAGCATTTTGGTTGATTTATCTTTTGGCAAATTGTTTTGAAGGTGAAAGGACACAGTCATTCATCTTTTTCCTTATTATTTCATTCTGTAATAGGATATTTATCAAAATTGCCAAGTCTTATGGAGATAGCAGTAATGAAACTATTACAGCTCATGAAGAAGGGAAAGGAAGTAGAGGGTGTTTTTCTTATCACTAGAAAATAATGTTATGGTTGTCATGGCCATTTAGTCTCTTTTTAGAGGAAATAAGGCTTTAGCAGGCAACTTGAAAAGCTAAAGAATAGAATGCCCTCTGCTCAACAGCTTAATAAGTGAATTACCAAAGGATCACATTTTCCTGAAAGAATTAATCAATGGTTTTTAAAGCTAATTGTGTGTGTGTGTGTGTGTGTGTGTATATATATGAATGACATGAAAGTAAAAAAAAATCAGGAAAGAATAATGCATACTTCGAAACATAATCTTTATAACATGAACACAGCCATATAGTTTCAAAACCTTAAAAATCTTAGTTGGATAAACAAAGTGAAAATTCAGGCAAAATGCAAGATAGCCACACTGTAATTGTGAACTATTTCCATGCATCTGAGGATATAAGAAATAAGAATATAGTAAGTTTACAATCAGTTGACAATAAAAAGAGATGGGAGTCATTTCTCTCCTGCCAAGGTTCCTGGTGAGTATTGACTGCTATTTCATAGTTTAAAGAGGAGGAAATATGTTGGTCAGTTTCCAGTCAACTGGGCTAAGAGTTCAAAAGCCTTCTCAGGAAGCCATGTCTAACACTATTCTCTTTAGGGTCTGGCTGGTAATGATGGTACCCCAGGACGGGATGGTTCTGTTGGAGAACGGGTAAGTGCAGTGCTGATTAGAATATTAGAAACACAAAAGCATGAAATCATTGTGATTCTAGCTCAATAATAATTTTAATAAAATAATCTCTATCTCTATAGCCCCAGTGGAACTCTGAGTTTTTGGATGGCAAACATTTTAGTAAGGTCATAACCTTGGATAATCTTGTAAATGAAATAATATCTGAATGCATGACAAAGTATGATACATGCTTTCAAAAGCAAGAAACCAAATTGCTTTCATATTTGATGTAACATAGAGACCTTGGATGAAGATGTAAATGGATGTTCTAGATTTCTGTATCACTCATAGTTGAGTGACATCTACATTTTTCTACTCATTCTCTAAAGAAAGTAACTTACATGGATATAAGCAATGATGCACTCTAAACTGTAGATATGGTATGTGTGTTTTTATATTAGCCCTGTGTTGAGCTGATAATTTTCCAAGGTGTAACAGTGGCTGAGTCTCTTTTGGTGATCACACAGCTATTAGTTAGGAAACAGATCTGGCCACTAAAGGCAAACCAGCTGTGTGATGCTGAATTTTCTGACTCTCTTTCCAAATACTTAAATATGCTTAGAGCAAGTATTTATAGGCTTAAAATTTTTCTTCAGTGTAAGCACACAAGAATGCCATCATACTATTAATAGGGAGATGGAAAAGTTTGGAGAAATCCTGGGCTAAGGCTCTCCTTATCTAGCATAGCCACAGACATCTGGAACTTTTGCCTTTGCTGGTGTACTCACGTAACGCAGAAAATAGTCAAAGGTCTTGATAGTCACTACCAGAAGTGTTATTGCTGCTCCATGAACTCCTATGTGGACTTTAAATTGCTGTTTCAATTTAATCACAAAATTAAATATATACAACACAGGAAATTCCCTGTTAATTACAATTGCATGTGTGCTTTAAACAACTTGCTTTTCAAAATACTTTCTTCAGTTTATTGTGTGCCTTTAACTTAGAATCCAATGTTCTCTCTATCTGCCAAATTAACAAGCCAAGTTATAGCTAATTTCTGTTGGAAAATAACATTTGGCTCTATTTTTTGAGTCACTAATTGTTTCCATGAATACTCCTGGCACTCTGATTGTACCTGTGCTTCCATAAGATGTTATTTGCAGCCCTATCACATGGGGTTGTCTGAGTGAAATGAGGGGAGGCCTATTTTCTCTCTAATTATTCCAAGTGAGATATGCAATCTGAAGACATCTTTGTTTGCCCCCAAATCATTGCCTTTTGAGGGTATTATACCATAAGAGGTTTGCAGCTAGCATGGTAGCAGCCCTACTTCCATAAGGTAGGAGACAAATGTTTTTACAAAGGTAAGTAAGTTAGCAATGCTCAGAACAAGTTTTCTGAGAGACTTTGTGTGGATCTGAAAAATGGATGAAGTGGTTTCCACTGTGAAATTCCATTGTGTGTTACAAATGTGGGTATTCCTCTGAAGACTGTTAGTCTAGGAAATTGACTAACAAATATTCAGTTCTGGAGATGAACACTCCTGTCCTCTAGCACTCTGGACTTAGGGAGTAACAGGAATCGTGGGTGAATAAGATCTAAAGCCTATGTCTATGAATTTAATTTATACAATAGTGAATATATAAAATAATAAACATGTTTAAAAAGATGTATTTTCATATTGTAAATAAAATGAGCAATATTGAACATTTTATTATATAAATAAATATTTAAAGAATAATACCTTATTTTTTTGTCAGGGTGACCGTGGAGACCCCGGGCCTGCTGGTCTACCAGGCTCTCAGGGTGCCCCTGGGACTCCTGGTCCTGTTGGTGCACCTGGAGATGCAGGACAAAGAGGAGAGCCAGTAAGAATGTCAACTTCACATTGACAGTTATATGACACTGATATACTATCCTGTAACTACGTGTATATGCATCCAGTCCAGATTATATTGTTAGCTGAGGACTCTAATGATAAACAGACAATTATGAATTAAAATATATACTTAGTTTTAAAACTAATTTGCTTTTGAATATGGATTTGATTCTGATATAGTTACTTTAATTACCTAAACAGGTTGTGATTTATAGGAACTGTAATACGTCTGAATAACATTAGGCAATCAATGTCATTTACTAGAAAACTAAGGTGAATTTAATTTGGTCAAACAAATATTTAAAATTCACAGTAATCTTCTACTAGAGTTAGTACACTCTTACTTGATGTAGAAACATTTGACAGACATCAATGTGTACATTATCTTTATATCTATGTTTATATTGAGATGTTACTTTTAGATTTATAGTCCTGTGTATATTTATACTTTAAGATACTAAGTTTTATGAAAAATTTTCTAGGGTTCTCGAGGACCTGTAGGACCACCTGGTCGAGCTGGAAAGCGAGGTTTACCTGTAAGCTCTATGTTTTCTGAACAAATATATTTTTTTTTTATGTAAAATACATACCCAAAGGGAAAGTACACTTAAAATTCATAAATAGCAGGGGTGAAAGGCTGTTGGAAAATTACTGATCCCTAGATGCCAGAGACTCTGTGAGATGGTAGTAGCAACATAGTGTGATAGTACAGTAGCTAGCACTGAGCAATATTCCAGAAAGCTGAAGAACAGATTTTGAAAGGTTTTATTACAAAGAAATAATGTGGACAGCAGTCCAGTTTAAAGCTGCATTAAAAATCACAAGGGAATTAAGTTTGAAACTGATATGGGGAAGACAGAGGGTCTTTGAGAGCAGCAGCAGCTTTCTTGCTTCAGATAAGCACAATCTCGGGGGACCAGAGAGGATGGGATCCTGGGAAATCAAAAGTCTCCAATCCTTTCCCAGCTAGTGACTTCCAATTTGGTGGCTATTGGTTATCCTGAGATACAAATACACCTATTTAGCCAGACTTTGTTGCTCAATGCAGTCTCAGCAGTCCTAGCCCATCAGTTTATTTGCACATGTAAATTTAGCATTCCTAGAGGAAGCATGGAAAGTAAAACTTATTTTAAATTTTAATTTCAGAGAAACTATTTAAATATTACAATAAATACAATCATAAGGAGTAAAATTGCAGCAATTTGTAGTCTCAATTAATGTTCATGATTGACTATTTCTAGGGACCACAAGGACCTCGAGGTGACAAGGGTGACAATGGAGACAGAGGTGACCGAGGTCAGAAAGGCCACAGAGGATTCACTGGACTGCAGGGTCTTCCTGGACCTCCTGTAAGTGATTTCTTAAGCACTGTCCTTTCCTGCATATGAGAATATATTGATATATTGACAGAAACATCTATGGAGTAGATGTTTTTTTTTGTATATCATTTTAATTTTAAAATTACCTTGTTGGATAATTATATGGTTATCTAAATATGAATACCTATCTATAAGCTAAAACATTGTGGGGAAGAAATAATGCAAAAAACTATACGCCCCTTTACTTACACAGATGTCTTTGGTATTAGTTAGATGTTAAAGAAATCAATAACTTTGTTTGTAGTGCTAATATTAGTGACAGCATACTTTTAAAGATAAAATATAGCACAATACAGATTTAGAAGTTTTAACAACACTTTCATTATTCTTTCTCTGAAGGGTCCAAATGGTGAACAAGGAAGTGCTGGCATTCCTGGTCCTTTTGGCCCAAGAGTAAGTAATAGAAACTATTAAGCTTCAGGTGTGCATAACACACTGTTTCTTGAGTACAATATTCTGGTATTTAATATTTATTCGTTCATGTTCACTGAAGTTGGTGGAAAATTTATGGGACAAACTTATATGAAATAGAAATATCCTGAAATATGCCACATTTTGTGTCTTAAAATCTATTACCCAGGTTTTATAGTGCTCCTATTCAATTTCATGTGTGTAGTTAAATTCTTTGAGATGATTGGAACTGCTTATCAAGTAGAATAGATTTTGAAGATAGACACTTTTTTTATTTAATTGTGATACACCACTAGAAGCTTATACAAAGATAATTTGGAACCAAATCATAATATAGAACCAATACTCGAGGGTTTTAAAAATTCTAAATTCGTATAAATGCTGCTTCTTATAAGTCATTGGTGTTTTAAGATGTCACACAAATATTTAGGGAAATAAAATATTAGAAAGATTAATTAGCAAAAGAAATCTGCTATATTTAAGTACAATGTAAATATACATAAAGTGACAATAATATTCAGGAAAGTGCTATAATGATGTGGTTCTGTGGTATAAGTACTGGTTGCAACCATAGCAGACACTCAACTTATATCATTTCCTTCTAAATCAATTGAATTTTCAACCATGTTTATTAGCTATTTGATGAAACAGTTGCTACCAATGAAAGTTGGTGATTAGCCTGTTAGCATTTTAAACTTATTTTGGTCTTTTACCCAGAATTAGTG
The DNA here is from genome assembly GCA_019843965.1 of Rhynchomys soricoides. Taxonomy (NCBI): domain Eukaryota; kingdom Metazoa; phylum Chordata; class Mammalia; order Rodentia; family Muridae; genus Rhynchomys; species Rhynchomys soricoides. The sequence continues at coordinate 992,610 of JADRCH010000143.1, read as the reverse complement.
ATGGACAGTTTCCACACAGAAAAATTGTAAATGTAACAAAATGCTGAAAGACTACTTATTAGTTATTAAGACTAGACTCTTAACAATCAGGGCAATTGCTCCATCTTTATAATGGTTCTTTTATTAGAAAGACATTGTGCAGTCTTTCTTCTAAAATACATTTTTGTATTCTGACAGGGTCCTCCAGGACCAGTAGGTCCTTCAGGAAAAGAAGGGAACGCTGGGCCACTTGGACCAATTGGACCTCCTGGTGTGCGGGGCAGTATAGGAGAAGCAGGACCAGAGGTAAGGTCAAAAGAATTTGCAGGGAAGATGTTGTTGCCAAAATGAAGTTTATCCAATAGCATCTGTGGAACTTTGCCAACAAGAGTTTCAAGAGACTCTTAAATAAACCTAGAAGCCACAACACTGTTATCTACTTTAGCAATTATTTCAAATCTTTTAATGAATAGTATTTGGAGCATATTAAAATGAGAGTTCAAAATACCAAGCCCTTGAATTGAAAGTACACCGAATTGAAATATCAAGCTATGATTGCATTCTTATCAAAGTGTGACAAACATTGCATTGTCTGAAGTTACAACAGTCTTAGTTTGCCTTCCTGTTGCTACTAAAATTTTTGACAAAATCAAGTTAAGAAAGGGTTTATTTACATCACAGTTCATGATACAGTCTCACATGGCACGGATGTCAAGGCAGCAGGAGTTTGAAACAAAATGAAGTATATGAGTTTGAAATTTTTCTTCCCTGAAAATGACATTTAAGATTTCAATTTTCAGTTTTCAATTAAAAGTCTAATTGTATTTAGTTTAAGATAATATCAAACACTAAACTGTGTTTGTTAGTCTCTGCCCTCAGACATTCAGCATCTATCTACACACATACCCACTCTGTACATTTAAACCTTGTCTGATGCTTCTTTGCTCTTATCTGACCTTACTGCCTTAGTTTTTATTTTCCCAGTGACAATGCCATTGATTGAAATATTCATTATTTATTATGTAGCTATAGAGGCTCATTCTTCTTATAGTCAAGAAAGTTTCACAGATTTCGAACTTCTGTTTGACTTGTGTGGTACATTACTTTATTATGGCTCAGTGGTCTTACAGAGATTGGACTCTTCCTCTCAGATTACTGAAGAATGTGGGAACGTATGATGGTCTCCCAAGAAATCAATTATCTATCTTTCCATCTCTTTATTATCTGTCTCTCTCCCTGTCATCAGTCTTTTGAGAATCAGAAAGCACTGGAACAGAGGTTAAAACACCTTCCCTGAAGCCTCACTTGAACAGCAGAGCTAGTTTAACACGTCAGCCTCTGACACAAAGGGTTGTGCTCTTTATCTGAGGTGTGTTTTTTAGTTGTTACTTGGCCCTTTCAAGACTCTTGAGATCTTCCTCTGAAAATGCAGAAGACTTAATGGAGAGCACTCAGCTTGTCATCTTTGCCACTTTTTTTGGGTTTGTCTGAGTGGTCATATTCCATCAGTTCTCCCCTGAAAACAGAGAAAAGGAGACATTTTTAAGACTATAAAAAGGAAACCTTCCTTTGACTTTGTTCAGTACGGAGAATTTTTACATTTATCATAATTCACAGTCATACAAAAAAAGCTTCCTGTGTGTTCTCTTGATTTGAACAAACCAACAAGTTCCATAATGGGGGTCTTGTGGTTATTATCCTGGTATTTACATGCAGACATATAGAACCAGCTCTCACACACTGGCAGCCTTTCTCTGCCTTCTGCCCATAGCTCTGTTAAAGAATTCCAGTTATATCTTGCTCAAAATTGTTTTGAAAAGAATGTTAACTCTGAAAGTTCTTCACATGAAATACATCATATCTTCAAAGAAGACATCAAAGCGAAGAGTTTGGCTTTAAGCTTTGTTTATCTCAGAGCCTGACTGGTAGATACTTTCCCTGAAAATCAGTTCCACATCACTCCTCAATTTGCAATGTTATCACTTGACAGGCTAGCCTGCCTGTTTAAGAAGCATGAATCACACTTCTTCAGTATTGACTTACTGGTGTGCCAAGTTGTAACTGTCTCCACACAGCATAGTAGCAATTTAGTAAAACAAAACAAAATGCTATTAAATGTCTCCCCAATTTCTCCTTAATTAGGGTCCTCCTGGTGAACCTGGGCCTCCTGGCCCTCCAGGTCCCCCTGGCCATCTTACTGCTGCTCTTGGTGATATCATGGGACACTATGATGAGAACATGCCAGATCCACTTCCAGAGTTTACGGAAGACCAGGCAGCTCCAGATGACACAAACAAAACTGACCCTGGGATCCATGCTACCCTGAAGTCTCTCAGTAGTCAGATTGAAACCATGCGTAGCCCTGATGGTTCCAAGAAGCACCCAGCCCGCACTTGTGATGATTTAAAGCTTTGCCACCCCACAAAGCAGAGCGGTGAGTAGACAGGGGTCTGTCTCAACTGCTTCCCAAAATGTATTTTTAACTTTATAATTAATGATAGATGCAAAGATAAATTGTTGAGCCTGCTCTAGAGCTTATAGTTTTGTGGCTGAGACAATTACATGAAATGATGATAGATAGCATATATAATAAAGGCCACATTATATCAAAAAACAATTTTGAGGAAATGTTTTCATATATATATATATATATGAAAACATATATATATATATATATATATATATATATTACTTGCTTGTGCATAATTAAAGATACTTTCTTACCCACATCATCATTCAGAATTTTAATAAGGTAAATCTTTGAGAGGCCAGTAAAGATCATGTTTCCCTAATTGATTTGCATATGTAATCAATTTATTGCACTTTAATGACCTACCAACCAATCCTTTGCCATCCTGCCTGGCAGGATAGTGTATAGTGAGATTTTATGGCAGTTTGGAATGAATTAGTGTTTCTACCTAAGTTGTATGACAGTGTTCTTAGTTTGCCTTCTTCAATAATTTTAAATAATTTAATTAGACCTGGAAAAGGGGGATCTAAGACCATGTGAATGAGTTGGGAAATAGCAGGGTTTCAGTTAACTTCTAACTTTGACATCAACAGAGACAACTAAAAATATTCTATCTAAACAATATACACTTTTTGTACTATTTATGTCTCACCACTTCCCTTACATTTTATATAAAATTTTATTCTTACAGTTTATGTGTAATAGTACATGTATGTATATAGACCTATATAAACAAATGTGAATAAATATATTTGTTTGTATATTTATGTAATTATAGATCAAACATAAAAGGCCACTATATTGGTTTAAAAATCACTTGGATGTTTTGAGTCTTAAGTTCATGATTTGGAAAAGTGCTTTTGAATAGGAGTTAGCATGAGGAAGGCCCCCGGTGCTTAAATAGTTATATTTATCCTATGTATATTTGTGTCTACATGCATGTGTATTTGTGTGTCACATGTGTATGGCTGCATGTGAACACATGTGGAAAAGGTTGACATGAGATGTCTTTCTTAATTACTGTACATCTTATGTGGTAAGATGGGGTTTTTAGATGAGTCCACAGTTCAACTTTTGAGCCAACTGGCTCACTCTAGGGATTGCCTGTTTCCATTGTTCCACATGCTGGGATTGCAAGTGAGCCATGATATCCACCTAGCCTTTGTAGAGATTTTTGGGGATCCAAACTCAAGTCTTCATGCTGATGTGCAAACACTTCGCTTGCTGAGCCTTCTTCCCAGTCCCTTACTAATTATATTTTGAATAGAGGACCAAATCTCTGCTGATTATTTTAGAGACTCATAATCATATTTGAGATAATCTTCATTTAGCAGATGTTTCTATCTTGAAAAACAGGTGAATATTGGATTGATCCTAACCAGGGATCAGCTGAAGATGCAATCAAAGTTTACTGCAATATGGAAACAGGAGAGACATGTATTTCAGCAAACCCAGCCAGTGTTCCACGTAAAACCTGGTGGGCCAGCAAATCCCTTGACAATAAGCCTGTGTGGTATGGTCTTGACATGAATAGAGGATCTCAGGTGATTTTATATGTTTACCCAGAATTATACTTTTAATTTTTATTATTATGTTTTCATATTTATTAAAATGATGCTATTATTGTTTGACTGGATTTAATAGATTATATTTATTTTAAGTGATATATTTTTATTAGATATTATTGCAAAATCATTGCCTAAACAAATTTTACCATGAGGTAACTCATATAAACTTATAATTAATTTTTCTTTTTAGTAGAATTAAACAAATACTCTTTAATATTAGTTCCCTTAATATATGTCACTGACTATGGGGGATAGTAAGAGGGGTCTTGTTTCCATTCCAAGAAACCTAGGTCACAATTAGAACTTATAAAATTACTAAACCTTTTAAAGCCTTTTTGCTACTTTAACGTAAGGGTGATTAATCTGACTTCCACAGTACAATTAATGTCAGTGCTTAGTGTAGTGTCTGAAAAGATAAATATACACATTAGATACATTTTTAAAATAATGTAATCCCTTGGAACCTGTGAAGTACATAAATCATTATTTTAATTAGGTGAAATATATGATATTTTTTCTGAGTTCCTGTCTACTTAATATTTCTATTATGGTCTACTTGTTTCAGAGTTTCATCAGGTCTTGGTTGTCCTATTACAGTATCAATATGTCATCCCTGCTTACCCCTGTCTCCAACCTTGCCCCAGTTAACATATTATAGAAGTGTTATAATTCTGTATAGGATAAGTTACAATCTACTATCATTTAGTGAAAATTTAATTTAACATATATAAACAGATGAATTTAAATATAAATGGCTGAAATGTAGTTTAACCAAAATAATATGTCAGAAACCAAAATGAGACCATTGAAAACAGAACCCAAAGCTGAAAATGAATAGGAAAGAGTTAGATGGAAATGAATTTTGAAAACTTGTGTTATAGAAAATAGTATTTGTGATATGTAAGTAATTGGTCAGTAAAATAGATTTATACCTACAATTAATTTATATTTTATTCTAATTGTGATAAACTAGAGTTGTATTTATTAAGTTTAATGTGTATAATTAAAGCAGATTTAAAAGTATTTAACTTTTCTCTGGGAAATTAAAATCATTTGGCTTTTCACCTCTTCTTTGACCTCATAAGGACACAGGTACTTGTGACTGTGGATAGCTATTTAAAAATATCTTCCTTTGTATAGATAAAATAGCTTATTATATAGACACCAAGAAATATTCTTTAAAAGTGATTTATCTATAGTCTGTTAGTCATCTACCTGTCGATCTACCTGGCATCAACTGTTTGGGTGGCATTATGAACTCCTTTAGTTTGTCATGTTACATAAATTCCTTTCATTTCTCTAGTTCACATATGGAGATTACCAGTCCCCTAACACAGCTATTACTCAGATGACCTTTCTGCGCCTTTTATCAAAAGAAGCCTCCCAGAATCTTACTTACATCTGTAAGAACACTGTTGGATATATGGATGATCAAGCTAAAAACCTCAAGAATGCCGTGGTTCTTAAAGGGTCAAATGACTTAGAAATAAAAGGAGAAGGAAACATCAGATTCAGATACACAGTTCTTCAAGATACGTGCTCTGTAAGTGCCTTTGGACTATGCTTTTCTGTAGCTTCCTCTCTTTCTTCAGCTTGATAAGTTTCTGACTTGCTTTCAATCATGAGCTTTAAGAGTCTACAATAAAGACTCACTGATTTGCATTTCTCCTTTCTGCCACACACATTGGTTCATACTTACCAGAACTGTACATATCACTGCTTTTGAATTTTAAAAGGTTACTTGTGCACACACGTAGGGCTGGGATGTTCCTGTGTATACTTCTTGGGAATATATATTATTGATCCATTGTCCTCTTGAATTTCAGAAGCGAAATGGAAATGTAGGCAAGACTATCTTTGAATACAGAACACAGAATGTGGCCCGCTTGCCCATCATAGATATTGGTCCTGTGGATATTGGCAATGCAGACCAGGAATTTGGCCTTGAAATTGGGCCAGTTTGTTTCATGTAACAGAAACCCAGAAGTATCGACAATGAACACTACCATCAATGACCACCACAAGAACTGTGACTGTTTGAAGTTCATCCTGAGACTCTTGAAGTAATGGCTGGTCCTGCATCAGCTTTGTACATATGATCTGAAGTGCCTGACCACCTTATCCTTCAGAATATTTATTATACTTACAATCCTCAAGTTTAATTGACTTAATTTTTTTCAATATGGCAGTTTAGATTAAAACAACCAATGACAATGACCATCTTTACAAAAAGTAAACTGATTAAAAAATAAATATGTTTTCATCAATTCATTTCACTGTAATGAATAAGTTGCTTAGTATTTATGAGGAAATTCTTCTTCCTAGCTGGTAGCTTACATGATGGGGTATGCAAAGCCTCAGCACAAGTTGATTTTTCTTGGCTGCAGTCTCAAAATTAGAGAGTAATGCCCCCTGTGTCCTCTTATTGCCAGATCATCAGTGACAAATGAACACCCCATACATGTCTTAATATTATACTAACATTATACAAAAATTTAAGGTGAATATAATATATAATTTTTCCACTGTCTTAAATGATATCTTTAAATAACATATAGTCATTGACTATTAGGAGAAAAAAAATCCATGAAATTGCTTCAGCTTTACAATTTATTTTGCAAAGACTGATACAGTTAGAATATTTTGCTCATTCAAATTTTTTCCTTTTTGCTGTAATCTTTCAATACAGATAAAAGTTATATTTGTGGTTTCTTATGTAAGAAGATATTGGATGAAAACAAAAAACAATTATCCACACAATCTTATAACACACATGCCCAGTAATGAATGTTGAAACTCTTCCACAGGCACAGTCTCATTTTTCTGAAGCATATCATAAAGAAAAGATCTAGAAGCCCAGAGTTGTGATAATCACTCAAATAAAATGTGAGGATTGGAATTAGAACATTCATAAGAAAATATGACCCAACATTTCTTAGCATGAGCTACCTCATCTCTACAAGCTGGGATAGATTTCCTGTTATTGTTTATTCTTTAGGTGTTGAAAGGTGCTATGCTTCTGTTGTTATTCCAAGACTGGAGATAGGCAGGGCTAAAAAATATTATTACTTTTCTTTTAATGATGGTGCTAAAATTATTTCTATAAAATTCTTTAAAAATAAAGATTGTTTCATCAATGCCATTTGTGAACACAGAACTGTTAAACATCCCATTTCTGAGAGACAGATCATCATTCTAGGGTCTTTTAACTGTTCCTCTCATACTGTATTTAGAATGTTATGTAATACTTGCATGTGTCTTATTAACCCAGGACACATAGTTCCCCTTGTGTCTCAAGATTTTTTTTTCAACTGCAGTTGTTTGCTCCATTGTTGTTTCTTACTTAAAAATAAATAATACAGGTCATCCCAAAGGACAAGCCACACACAGAACTTTGATCATGTATCTCTGCAAAGCATTGAATTAAATGCATGCTTCTGTCATGTCAGTCATTCTCAGTTTGTTGAATTCTTTGAACATATTAGATTCTATTACTTTCCAATAGTGAAAACTAAGATCTGGTAGTTTTTGTTCACAATTTAGTAGAAGATGCAACAAGTACCTACCATTATGTCTGCACTGGCTTACAAAAGAAACTTTTCTGTAACATTGCCTGCAAAGGCACATTGACATCAATGAAGACACTCTATGCCTTAGAAAACTCAAGCTAGTAATTGGTAAAGAGTAAAGGAAATGGAAAATACATGGTTGAATAAACTAATAATAAAACATGCCTCAATGTGTATCAAGTATGAAATTAGCTGTTTCACAGCTTTATTTTTCTTCTAATTTGAGCTCCATATATTGAATTTGACTCTATTACTAAGGATATTTGTACATTTTCTTGGATTTTCTTTACGTCCAACTTGTATAGGTTGTACAGGTTCATATAGGTAGTCCAGAAACATATGTTTATTTCCATTAAATGAAAATACTAATAGTTTCCATTCACAGAAATACCAGCAGGTCAGGGATGCTCCTAGGACCCCTGACATTAGAGTAAAGCCTCAAATCTTACCCTGTGTTCCAGGTACACAGATCTCTCCATAGTGGTGGTTTCTTTACCTGTATGACCTAGAGGTAGCTCAGATGCTAGATGATCAAAAGCAAATCAATATACATCTGGTAGGACAGTAGTATCACTTTATTAAAAATAGAAATAAATACTCTTGCAAATTAGTTTAAATGCAGTAAAAAGAAGCAAAGATGGCAAGAAAGCAAGAGTGATTATGCTGAAACATCACCAGTTCATTATGTAATTTGATAAATCCTGCCTGTGTTTATTGCAATTTGTTCTAATTTTAAAAAGATTTAATTTTATAAATTACAAACATCATCCTCTCCCACAAAATGATATTATAGGCCTGCTTTAGTTAGGGTTTTGATTAGTGCGATACAATACTATGACCAAAATCAGCTCGGGGATTGCTTATACTTCTTCATTATATTCCATTATCAAATGAAGTTAGGGCCAGAACTGAAGCAGGGCAGGAACCTGGAGGCAGGAGCTGATGCAGAGGCCATGGAGGAGTGCTGACTTTTTCCTCACGGCTTGCTCTGCCTGACCAGTGATAGACCAGTCACCAAAGGCTGGTCTCTCCCACATCAATCACTAACCAAGAAAATGTCCTAGAGATTTGTCTATAGGCCAAGCGTATGGAAGCATTGTCTCAATTAAGATTCTTTCATTCCATGTGACTCTAGCCTGAATCAAGTTGAGAAAACACTACTTAGCCCAGGTTTAGTAAAAAAATACAAAAACAAAGAAACAAAAAGAGAAGCAATGTTTGGAACTATCACACATATGAAATGCTACCCTACCATAATTCAAAACACCTTATTTTCTTTTTGAAATTATAACTGCTTCAAGAGGCATTAAGAAAAAAACATTAAAAGTTGATCTTAGAGAAAAAGACTAACAGTGGCATTACAGGCCCCAAGCCACAATCTATAGAACACGGGGCATGCCGGTCACAAGATTTTCATTCTTTTTAAAATCAAAGTGACTACTCCAATCAAAAGGAACGTTTTATCTTCTTCAATATCAATGTCAATGAGTATTTCCTCAGCTGCTTGAGAGTGTCTATGCCCCAGATGACAACATTTTCTTAACTTCATGCTAGTACTCACACCTGATTTTATACACTCCCATGCCTTTCTTTATCATCTGGATAGCAGCAGCTTTAAGCACAGTTCTAACTGGGTTCTTCCTAACAAGCTTCCTCCCCACACTATACCTCAGATTATTAACATTTCTATCTTGTGAATCTTCTTAACACTCTTCCTTTTCTTTATAAAACAACTATGATGTTTTGCATTACTTTATGAGTATAATGATTGGAACTCTTTTCTACAGATTTGTTACAAAGGCAGGGAAACATTTACAGATAAACATAATTTTCTTGATATTTTTGCCAAATCACTACATAGTCATTGACTGAATGATAAAAATATGATACTATTTAAGTGCAAAGTATACACAAGGAATATTCAAACTTAATTCATGTATTATTTATGCATATATCATCATTAATGATTATACTAGTCTTAGCATACAGCACGTATAATAGACTAAGCTATTTTTGTCTCTGGTGATACTGTTATACAAATCATTTTTAGAAGTTAATGGAACAAAACAGAAATGTTAGACTGAGCTCCAGAAAATAAAACTAATAATGGTAACAACTTATTTACCCACAAGGAAATTAATACCTGAAAAATACAATTTTTTCTAAATTAATAGATAAATCTAGTCATCATAGGCTCTTTAAAACATGAAATGAGACAAAGTCATGCTCAAGCTCCTTGTAATAAAAAATAGGGAAGAAAATAATGAATTAAGGTAAGAAACTGGCACTACTAATATTAAAAATTTATAACAGTTAATTGTCATGGGAAAAATAGAATAAATCTATATAACTAACTAGAATTTATCATATCAAAACTAGCTTGAGTTTATTAATTGGCATTTAATATTTGAGGGTACACCTCATTTTCAATATTGTAATATAGCAGGTTCAAATGGATAGTTTAGTACAATTTTTAAAATATCTGTATTGACATAAGAATTATTGAGTTGTTTAATACTTTTGATATAGGGAAGAAAAATATATACACCAATAAATCAAGGACAGAAGAATATATTCCATATTTATTTGAATTATGAAACATTTAGTAAGTATCCTCAAACACATAGTATGTTCAAAAACACTGCAATAAATATGACACAAAAGATTAAATAAAGTTTATTTGAGAAGAAGAAATAGATATTTAAGATATGTAAACAACTATGTGGGTGATTTATAGGGCCACTAAACTTGTAGGAGATAAATGACTTCATAGGAAATAAAATCGGTGGAAATAATAACACTAAATTCTATTATAATTTTCACAATTTGTGTCTGGCAGTATTGATGTACTTGATACCAGAGTAAGCAAATTTCTCAAAAATACTTTCTGTCTCTTTTGTCAGTTTGGTTGCAGATACTATAAAATTATCCACTCAAGGCATTTTATCTAGAATTTACAAAAATGTGAGAAGAATCATGGTGAAAGTGAGCTTTGAATGGGGCAGGAAATAGAACAAATTAGAGCAGCCTCTGGTAATATTGATTTTATTTGTTTCCAGTATCTTGACTCATGATTTGAAAAAAAGCCACATAAATACATACATAAAATACAATGAAACTTAAAAACTCACATGACAAAAAACACTGGGCAATAATGACAGACTGGTATACACTGTAGCCCATGGAACAGTTGGTCCTCCATGGTTTTCATCTGTGTTTCCTGCCACATATTGTTACCTTTGCTTTGGAATATAAAATGATTTACCATCTGATACTACAGAAAGTGACTCTATTCTTTCTATACATTGGCAAAACTGTACAACACATGGCTATATTGTGTAAACTTGTGGCACTGTTTATCTGCATAGAAATTATGGCCATCACTCTGGAACAGACTGAGGTGTGAAAAAGAGTGCAGCCAAGGAGAACAAGGAAGTTGTGGTTTTTTTTTTTGTTTGTTGTTTTGTTTTTTTAAAATGAATCTTGGAGAATAAAGAGTGTTTAATAATAAGAGAATATGACATGAGAACAACATGGACAAAAATGGAAGGTCTGGTTTGTTTGGGGAACCCCTTCTGGGTTGGCATGGCTGTAGAATGCATGCAACGTTTGATGGGAAATACAGAGAGGTAAGGAAATATATTCTAAATGATGTATCTGTAAAGCTGAAGACATTGAAAATTATTCAGTAGGTGTTTTGAGGGACCTGATTCTCAGTTGAGAGGGCAATCACAGCCTTCCAGAGCAACTGAGAGTGCCTGTACTTAGCCTTTGTGGCTGGACAAAGCATGCTGAAAATATTACATGCACTGCATTCTCTATAAACAAAAGTTGAACAAGCAAAACAAACAAACAAACAAAAAAACCACTAATGGAACTTGCCCTGAATAAAACACTGGCTTTTTTTAAGAAAGTAAGTACATACAGATTTGCATGTGAGAGAAGTCACCTCTGCAAAAATCTTTGGGAGGAATTTTTAATAGACAGAAGCAATAAATGAAAAGTCAATGCCACTTCAGCCAGCAAAAGAGAACTATGTATGGGAGATATTTAAGAAACAGAATCAAGGAATCTACTGAAAGTGAGGAGCTGAGGAGACAGGCCATTTCTGATTTTGGTGACTGGCAGAATTGTGATAACACTTACTGAATAAGACAGTAGGGTGGAGAGCTGATGGTACGTGGGTGTTGTGCCCCTTAGGCCAACTGGAGTTATATCAGGACTATGTTTAGAGAACCACAACCAGACATCATGCAGAGACCTTGCAACACTCAGCCTTAAACAGGATTTCTCCATCAAATTCTTCCCTGCAGGACTTAGGGAAGGCAGATAGTTTAAGAGTCAGAGGAAATGGAGGGCACCAGGACAAGAAGGCCCTATGAATCTACCTAGAAAATCTCATGTGAACTCATAGAGACTGAAACAGCATGCACAGGGCCTGCACTGGTCTGTCCTAGGTCCTGTGCTTGTATATTATAGTGCCAGTTTAGCGTTTTTATTCAATACCTCATTCTTGTGCCTTCCCTTGGGTTCTTTTCCTTAGGTTTGTTTTGTCCAGTTCTAATGTGTTATTTTTTGTTTTATTTTGTTTGATTCTATTATCCTGTTGAAGCCTGCTTGCTTTTTAATGAAAGACAGAAAGGGAGTGGATTCAAAATGGGTCAGGGGACTGGGAGGAGTCGAGGGGGAAGTCATTATCACGGTATATTATGTGAGAAAAGAATTTGTGAGTCATGAATCTATTTGTAATAAAAGAAAAAATTTAAAAAAAGATAGACATAACTCATCGAGTAGCTATTGGAGCACTGGGTGTGAACAAAACACACACAAAGAATTTAACCACTGAACAGTTGTCCAAGAGGAACAGGTTACTGGGAAGGTTGCTCTTCAGGGGCTAAGGATCGAGAAAAACAAGAGGAGAATGGAGGGAGAAGGAAGAAAAATATGTACATGTGTACCAATGATGTTATTTGTAGTTACAGAATCCCAAAACTTGACTTTTTCAAGGAAAGAGAACCTTTTAAAAAATTGATTATTTTATGCATTTACATTTCAAATGTTGTCCTTCTTTCCTGTCTACTCTCCTCAAAACCCCCATCACATTCCCCCTTCCCTTTGCCTCTAAGAGGGTACTCCCCTCCTCTTGATGCCAGATAAGGCAATCCTCTGCTACATACGTAGCGGGAGCCATGGACCCACCTTTGGTTGGTGGTTTAGTCCCTGAGAGCTCTGAGGGGTTCAGTTAGTTGATATTGCTCTTCCTACGGGGTTGCAGTCCCCTCCAGCTCCTTCAGTTCTTTCCTATCTCTTCCACTGGAGTGCCCGGACTCAGTCCAATGTTTGGCTGTGAGTGTCTGCATGTCTTAGTCTGGTGCCTGTAGATACTCTCACAGGATAGCCCTGCTGGGCTCCTATCTGCAAGCAGTTTTTGGGATCAGTATTAGTTCCAGAGTTTGGTGTCTGCAGATGTGATGGATCCTAAGGTGGGGCGGTCTCTGGATGGCATTTCCTTTAGTCTCTGGTCCATTTTCTGTCCCTATGTTTCCTTTAGACAGGAACAATTCTGGGTTAAAAATTTGAGATAGTTGAGTGGCCCCTTCCCTCAACTTGGGTCCATGCCAATCTTCTGGGGGTGGTCTCTTCAGGTTCCATCTCCCTTCTGTTGGATGTTTTAGCTAATACCATCCCCATTGGGTCCTGGGAGCCTCTCGTATTCATGGCATCTGGGACTTTCTAGTGTTTCCCCCTGTTCTCTGTCTCCCACTGCTATATATTTCTATTCATGTAAAAGACCCTCTGGACTTCTCTCCTCTCTTCCCATACCTGAACCTGTCCCCCTTTTTTCTTTCCACCTCCCATTTCCCATCCAGGACCCTCCTTCCTCTGCCTCAAGTGATTATTTTGTTCCCCCTACTAAGTGGGATCGAAACATTCTCATTTGGGCCTTCTTTCTTGTTAAGCTTCCTATGGTCTGTGAGTAGTATCGTGGGTATTCTGAGCTTTTTGCCTAATACCCACTTATCAATGAGTACATACTATGAATGTTCTTTTGTGTCTGGGTTACCTCACTCAGCATATTTTCTACTTCCATCCATCTGTGTGCAAAATTCGTGAAGTCGTCGTTTTTAATAGCTCAGTAGTATTCCACTGCATAAATGTACCACATTTTCTGTATCCACTCTTCTGTTAAGGGACATCTGGGTTGTTCCCAGCTTCTGGCTATTATAAATAAGACTATTATGATCTAGCGAAGCAGGTGTTCTTGTTATATGTTGGAGAATATTTTGGGAATATGCCAGGGAGTGGTATAGCTGAGCCTTCATATAGAACTATTTCCAATTTTCTGAGGACCCGCCAGTGTGGTTGTACCAGCTTTCAATCCCACTAGCAATAGAGAAGTGTTCCTCTTTCTCCACATCCTTGCCAACATCTACTGTCACCTGAGATTTTTATCTTAGTCATTCTGATCGGAGTAAGGTGGAATCTCAGGATTGTTTTGATTTGCAATTACTAACGATATTGAACATTTCTTTAGGTGCATCTCTGCCATTTGAGATTCTTCAGTTGAGAATTCTCTCTTTAGCTCTGTACCCCATTTTTAATTGGGTTATTTGGTTTTATGGAGGTTAGCTTCTTGAGTTCTTTATATATTTTGGATATTAGCCCTCTATCAGATGTGGGGTTGGTGAAGATTATTTTCCCCAGTCTGTAGGTTGCCGATTTATCCTATTGACTGTGGCTTTTGCCTTACAGAATCTTTTCAGTTTCACGAGTTCCCTTTTATCAATTATTGATCTTAGACTCTGAGAAATAGGTAGTTTTGTTTAAGAAATTTCCCCCTGTGTCAATGAGTTCGAGGTTTTTAACCACTTTCTCTTCTATTTGATTCAATTTATCTCATTTTATGTTGAGGTCCTTAATCCACTTGTACTTGAGCTTTGTGCAAGATGATAAATATGGATCTATTCTCATTTTTCTACATACACACTGACAGTTGGACCAGCACCATTTATTGAAGAGATGTTCTTGTTTCCACTGTATGTTTTGGCTTCCTTGTTGAAGATCGAAGTGTCCAAAAGTATGTGGGCTTATTTCTTTGTATTCAGTTCTATTCCATTGATCAACATGTCTGTCGCTGTACAAATACCATGCAGAGGGTTTGCTTATTTTTTGTTTTGTTTTGTTTTTTGTTTTTACCGCAATTGCTGTGTAGTACAGTTTGAGGTTGGTGATGGTGATTCTCCCAGAAGTTCTTTTATTGTTAAAAATTGTTTTTGCTGTCCAGGATTTTTTGCTTTTCTATATGAAATTGAGAATTGCTCTTTCCACGTTTGTGAAGAACTGTTTTCCAATCTTGATGGGGAATGCATTGAACCTGTAGACTGCTTTTGGTAAGATGGCCATTTTTACTATGTTAACCTTTCAAATCCATGAGCATGGGAGATATTTCCATTTTCTAAGGTCATCTTCCATTTCATTTTGCAGGGATTTGAAATTCTTGTCATACAGACCTTTCACTTGCTTAGTACAAGTTACACCAAGATTTTTTGTACTATTTGTGGCTATTGTGAAGGGTGTTGTTTCCCTATTTTCTTTCACAACCTGTTTATCATTTGTATAAAGGAAGGCTACTGATTTGAGTTAATTTTATATCCAGCCACTGTGCTTCATTTGTTTATCAGCTGTAGAAGTTTTCTGGTAGATTTTTGGGGGTCTCTTATGTATACTATCATATCATCTGCAAATAGTGACACCTTGACTTCTTTTTTCAATGAATATCCTTTTCTTGTCTTATTGCTCTAGCTATAACTTTGAGTACTATATTGAACAGATACAGAGAAAGTAGACAGCCTTTCTTATCCCTGATTTTAGTGGGATTTCTTCAAGTAGTTCTCCATTTAATTTGATATTGACTGATGGTTTGCTCTATATTGCATTTTTTATGTTTAGGTATGGGTCTTTTATTCCGGCTACTTTTAACATGAAGGGTTGTTTTATTTTGTCAAATACTTTTTCAGCATTTAATGAGAAGATCACATGAATTTTTAAAAGTTTTGTTATATAGTGGATTACATTAATGGATTTTTGTATATTGAACCATCTCTGCATCTCTGGGATGAAGCCTACTTGATTGTGTTGAATGAAGGGTTTAATGTGTTCTTAGATTCTGTTTGCCAGAATTTTACTGAGTATTTTAGCATCAGTATTCATTGGCAAAATTGGTCTGAAGTTTTATTTCTTTGTTGATTCTCTGTGTGGTTTAGTTATCAGAGTAACTGTGGCTTCATGGAATGAATTAGGTAGTGTTCTTTCTGTTTCTATTGTATCGAATATTTTGAGGAATGTTGGAATTAGATTTTCTTTTTGAAAGTCTGGTAGAATTCAATTGGTTGGGAGAGTTTTAATGACTTACATGTCACCTTAAGGTATATGGTAGTGTTTAGATAGTTTACCTGCTCTTGATTTAACTTCAGTATGTGCTATCTGTCTAAAAATCACTCATTTCATCCAGTCTTTCCAGATTTGTTGAGTAAAGGCTTTTGTAGTTAGATCTGATTTTTTTTAAAAATTTCTTCAGTTTCTGTTGTTATGTCTCCCTTTTCATTTTTTATTTTGTTAATTTGGATACTGTCTCTGTCCCCTTTAATTAGTTTGGCTAAGGGTTTATCTGTGTTGTTGATTTTCTCAAAGAATCAACTCCTGGTTTTTGTTGATTCTTTGTATAGTTCTCTTTCTTTCTACTTGGTTGATTCCAGCCCTGAGATTGATTATTTCCTGCCATCTATTCCTCTTGGTTGTGTTTGCTTCTTTATGTTCTTGGGCATTCATGTGTGCTGTTAAGTTTCTAGTGTAGAATTTCTCCAGTTTCTTTATGTGGCTTTTAGTGCGATGAATTTTCCTTCTAGTACTGCTTTCTTTGTGTCCCATAAGTTTTGGGCAGGCTGTGTCTTCATTTTTATTGAATTCTTTAATTTTTTTCTTTATCTTCTCCCAAACAAGTTACCATTGAGTAAAGCCTTGTTCAGCTTCCATGGCTATGTGAGTTTTCTGTTTTATTTTGTTGTTGGTCATGGTGTTGTTATTGCCTTAGTCCCTGTGATCTGATAGGTCTCATGGAATTATTTCAATCTACTTTATCTGTTGTGGCTTGTTTTGTGACAAATTACGGGGTCAGTTTTTTTTGGAGAAGGTACCATGGAGTGCTGAGAAGAAGAAATATGTTTTTGTTTTAGCATGAAATGTTCTGTATATATCTGTTAAATCCAATTGGTTCATAACTTCTATTAGCTTCACTGTGCCTTTGTTATTTTCTGTTTCTATGATCTATCCATTTTTGAGCCCGGGGCTTGAAATCTCCCACTATTATTGTATGAGGTTCAATGTGTATTTGAGCTTTAGTAAAGTTTCTTTTATGAATGTAGGTGCCCTTGCACTTGGGGCATAGATGTTTCAAATTGAGTTTTCATCTTGGTGGATGTTTCCTTTGATGAATATCAAGTGTCTTTCCCCATTTTGTTTGATAACTTTCAGTTGAAAGTTTATTTTATTGGATATTACAGTAGCAACTCTCTGCTTGTTTCTTGGAACCATTTGCTTGGAAATCTTTT
The DNA here is from genome assembly GCA_019843965.1 of Rhynchomys soricoides. Classification (NCBI taxonomy): domain Eukaryota; kingdom Metazoa; phylum Chordata; class Mammalia; order Rodentia; family Muridae; genus Rhynchomys; species Rhynchomys soricoides. The sequence goes on along the minus strand of JADRCH010000143.1, from coordinate 975,416 downwards.
TTCCAGCCTTTTACTCTGAAGTAGTGCCTGTCTTTGTCATTGAGGTGTGTTTTTTGAATGCAGCAAAATGCTGGATCCTGCTTGTATATCCCATGTGTTAGCTTCTATCTTTTTATTGGGGAATTGAATTCATTGATATTGAGAGATATTAAAGACATATGATTATTAGTTCTTGTTTTGTTTGTTGTTGGAGGTGGAATTATGTGTGTGTGATTCTCCTTTTGGGTTTGTTGTAAGATGATTGATTTTTTTCTTTCTTCCTTTTTTTTCCTTTGGTGTAGATACTCTGTTGGAGTTTTCCTTTTAGAATCCTCTGTTGGGTTGCATTAGTAGATATGTGTTGTGTAAATTTGATTTTGTCATGGAATATCTTGGTTTCTCTGTAGCAGAATTTCCCCCAATTAATTTAAATATTGATATAACAAGAAGCCTGTGATTGGATAGGGAAAAGGGAGGTGGAGCTAAGAGTTCAGAGACAGAGACAGAGGGGGGGAAAGAGGAAGGAAGATGAAGGAGGAGAAAGATGATGCAGATTCCATAGGGCTTTACATATCCACAGGTTGCTATGAATATCATAAAAGGATAGAATAATTGGGATAACTTTTCTATCTAGGTCAGCACCTTGTATTTTTATGAATTGTCTCTGAAATTATTGTGTGAGAATCTTGTGAATTGAGAATACATTGATTTATAAATTTGACTGATAAGCTTCTAGAGTTTTGATTTACTGGGTTAAGGGGATTTGTAACAACTGGCTGCAGGGGATAGATGACTGAGAAGAGACAAGAGGCTCTGAGGCAGGTGAAATGGAGCTGGGAAAACTGCCACATGGTGCTAGCCTGGAGGTGGAGAGACCATAGGCAGACAGTAGCTGGGTATAGCATGGGATGGTACCACTTTTAAAATATTTCCCATAATAGGTGGCAAACCATCATGTTGGGAAAGAATCCACTAGAAATTTAAGATTATTAGCCTGAGAGTTAGAGTTTTTTTTTCTAAGTGAGAGGAAGGTGGTGCTAGAATGAGTCATGTAGACTAAAGCATGGGAAACTTGAAACAAAAAAGAGGGCTCCGAGGTCCCCTGTGGTGGAAAGAGATAAGATGGCTGCTCTGAGCCAGAGAGCAGGAGAATGGAAGCTGCTTACATCTTGAGGCAGATATTGATTTAACTGTGAATTTTTAATATTGGGATTATTTGCTTTTAGGATAGATTTATGTATAGATTTTGGCCAAATCATGTGGGGAATTTCGCCTGAGCTCAGAATTAGGATAGGGAAAATTAGCCACTGACTCCAAGTAGAGAGGACAGTAATAATGACCTGCTATAAACAGGTATTAATTAATATTGTCTGTAGCTCCAGGTAGAGAGCTCAACAGATAGATATTATAACAGGTATTAATAAAATAAATGTATGTGACTCCAGGTTGAGAGCCCAACAGACAGATGGTATAACAGGAAGGCTGTTCTAGGCAGAGAGCTTAACAAGTAAAAACTACCTGCTTTCTATAGGCAGGTATTAGGTAAGTTTGAATTAATTCTTTGAAAGATGGTATAAAGATATATTGCTCTAACAAGTCTTACAGGATACTCAAATTCTAATGTGGGTTCCATGGGAATTTGGGGTTTAAATCCTGGTTTGACTAGCTGCCTGTTTATAAGCAGGTATAAACAGAAGTGCAAATCAATTGTTTTAAAGATGTACAAAAAAGTCTGCAAGATAACTAACTTATAATCTCTAACTTGGGCTCCACAGGAATTTTGGGTTATTATCCTACATAGAAAAATAGAAAAAGCCTAAGAATAGGCACATGCAGTATTTTAGTTTACTTCATTTGTTTTAGACAGTTTTAATTTTCAAAATGGGTGTTATTTTGAGTTTTGTGGTTATATTATTCCTCTGGGAGAGAGGTCAAAATAAAGGTTTTTCTGGTTAGTGGCTCAAGGATATGCTGATTTGTGAGAAAGGTTTTGTCTTTGCATTTTTAGAAAAGGTGATTAGTGTCTATACAATGTTCTGGATAACCCTGGGGTTGTTTGCATTTTGATGCTAATTCTGCCCTCAGGGAAGGGCTTCAAACAAGCAGTGAGTTACATCTGAGACTTCTGGTGAACCAATCCCCTAATGAATAAAGGACCCAATCACTGAGCATGTAGGAAGGACTTCTAGGTCAGAGAGAGGAAGAGAAGAAGGAGGAGAGAGAGGGCCTTTTGGAATGGAGAAAGAAGATAGGTAAGATGTAGCTACTAGAGCCTCCTGGTATGGAGGATCTGCAAGGATTTGCCACCAGAGGAACCAGATTTTGATAAAGCTTACAAGATTAGGTTTTAGTTTATGTGCCCAGAGATTGAGTTACTATTGTTTCTGAGCTAAGTTTGTTTTGCATTTTCCTTCATGTGGTGGCTTGTGTGGGTTCCAGACAGAAAGGTACAGTGGCAAAGTGTGGGTTTGCCTGATGTGCACCACAGAGGCCATGGGTGTATTGAAGCATGGGGCTGGTGTGGTAGCGACCTACCAGTGGGAACCTAGTGAGCTAGGTGGAGAGATCATGGAGCTCTCACTCAGAGCTCCATGAGATAAAAGCAAGTTGGCCATTTCCCACCAGTGCATGGCTGGCCAGTCCACCAGGGATGAGAGAACCAGGGCTTAATGCAAGAACATGTGCCATATATTCCTTTTTTATTAATACTTCCCACAATATACCTTTCAGAATAATATGAATCAGATATGACAAAGGGTGACAGCTGAAGAACTAGATTCTAGGGAATCAAAGGAAAAAAGGTATCTTGATGATACTGAAATTTTGATTTGAGATTTGTATAATACAGAATATACAGCCTTGGTGAGTCTCATTGTCAGACATACTGAACTGACCAGCTTGAACTCCTGATGTTTTGATCTTTCAGCCAGATCCAGTCAGGACACAGACATCAGAGACTAAATCAATTATTGGTATGGCCTTCTCAAGGCCAAACAACTCCCCCATTTTCCAAACCCTTTCCCCTCCCTTCAAAAATATCTGAACACCCATATTTAGCTTGAAAAAGTTATGAAGATCTGTGCCCTGAGTTTTGGGTTTGGAGGTGGTTATTCTAATGTTGCCTTTCTGGAAAATTTAGAAATAATTCTAATTGGAAGAGGGAGGAAATAGCTAGAATTGATTGTATAGTTATAATTTCATTTGGTAAAAGTCTTTATAATTGTTACTAAGCTGGAGTCATAATTTCTTATTTTGGTACAGAATTTATTTTGATGCAAAATCAAGGTTTTCATTGATACAAATTTCTTCTATTCATGCAAAAATTTTAAAAGCTTGGACCCAATCCTTCTATAAATGGCACTATAAACTGATCCGAGATGTTTAAGCCTGTGAGTTAAGGGACAAATAGCAACGTCATGGCTCTGAGTTTATTGTTAGGGTGTTTTCAGATATTTTAATTAGAAATAGCTGAGGGTAGGTAATGAACAACAGTCTAGATTACATAGATAGTTGTTTTTCAAAAACGTCAGAAATCCACAGAATGTGACATTTAATTTTATCTATTCACTTGTTGAGACAAATCTGATCCTACCGGCTTCCCAATTGTGTATTCAAAGAAGCAGCTGAACATCATCTATACCACCAGGTGAGGCTGCACATTGTGACTAGGTGGCCACTGGGCAGAAATTGCCTATCTCTCCTGCAAACTAGTACTGTTATTGAGAGGACACAAGTTACAGGTTAGGACAGCTTAGTTCTGCTGAGACAGAATAAGCTAGTCCTTAATAATTCCTGTTTTTCAAGGTCTGTCAGAATATCTTGGGCCATAAGGCTGAAGACTGATGCTCCAACTTCCTGACTTACTGGAGCTGTATATGTAGGCAGCTGTCTCTACAATTTGTCTTAATTCTGGAAGCTATGTTAGGCTTCCTATATTTTCAGATAATGTTAGTCATTCTTGGATTTCTGACAGGGTTTAAAGACTACTTATAGTCTCCCTAGCCAACCCAGGCTATTCATTTATATTGAGAGAACAGATTTGAGCGGATGGTTTTCAGATGGAATACAATCTAAAGCCAGGACATAAGTCAGGTGTAGAAGTATACATCTTTTAAGTTAGGATGGATAACTGAGTGTTCTATTTTTTTGACAAAAATGATGAACTGGGTGTTAATTCTATCTTATACTTTCTAAATTAAAATATGGTAATAGTTGGGCTCAATTTGCATTTGAGTGAAAAGATTTTTAAAAAAATCTGGACAGAAAGGGTGATATGTAGCAGAATTTTCCCCCAATTAATTTAAATATTAATACAACAAGAAGCCTGTGATTGGACAGGGAAAAGGGAAGCAGAGCTAGTAGTTTCAGAGACAGGGGCAGAGAGCAGAGAAGGGAGGAAGGAAGATGGAAGAAGAGCAATATGATCCACATTCTGTGGGGCTCTAAATAGCCACATGTAGCTATGAATACCTTATAAGGGATGAATATTTAAAGGACAATTTGTCTTATCTAGGTGGGCAATTTATAGCTATATTAATTGGATCTGAGTTCATTCTGTGGGCATTTTGAGGAGTGAGAATTTACTGATATAAATCTGACTTATAAATTTCAAGCCTCTAGAGTTTTGATTTTAACAGGTTACTGGGATTTGGGACTGTCGACCACAGAGGGTGGATGGCTGAGACTGTGAGCAGAACCTGCAGCAAGAGAATCATGATCGGTTGCTGCGTGGGGCTAGCTGTGGAAGCAGTGGGTTTACTGGGGCAGAAAATAGCTGGGTATAGCAAGGGATGGTGCCCATTTATTTTTTATTATTTCCCTGCAACATTTCTCCATCTATGGTAATTGAGAGTTTTACAGGGTATAGTAGCCTGTGCTGGAATTTGTATTCTCTTAGGGACTGCATGGCATCATTCCAGGATCTTCTGGCTTTTAGAATCTGTTGAGAAGATCAATGTGATTCTGATAGGTCCTCCTATATATGTTACTTAGCCTTCTTCCCTTAGAGCTTTTGATATTTTTTCTTAGTTTTGTGCATTTGGCGTTATGATTATTATGTGACAGGAAGAGTTTCTTTTGTGGTCCAACCTATTTGGTATTCTGTAATGTTCTTGTAAACTTATATCCAGCTCTTTATTTAGATTGGGGAAGTTTTCTTCTATGATTCTGTTGAAGATGTTTTCTGGCCCCTTGACCTGGTAATCTTCAATCTCTTCTATTCTTATTATTCTTATGTTTTGTCTTTTCATTGTGTCCTGGTTTTCCTGGATATTTTGGGTTAAGAGATTTTTATGCTTTGTATTTTCTTTGTCATTATCTTTTATCATATCTTCTATGCCTGAGATTCTCTATTCTATCACTTGTATTCTCTTGTTGATGCTTTCAGCTGTAACTCCTGACCCCTTTCCTAGGTTTCCATTTCCAGGGTTGTCTCTATTTGTGATTTCTTTGTCATTTCTACTTCCCTAGGTCATAGACCACTTTTTTTCAATTCCTTCACCTGTTTGTGTTTTCCTGTATTTCTTTTAGGGATTTATTTATTTCCTCTTTAATAGCTTCTACTTTTTTAACTGTGTTTTACTGTACTTCTTTAAGTGAGTTATTTAAAGGTCTCTATTATCTTTAGGAGATGTGATTTTAAATCAGTATCATGCTTTAAAGATCTATTGGGGTATTCATGGCTTGCTGTGATAGGAGAGCTGGGTTCTGATGGTGTCAAAGTATATTGGCTTCTGTTCCTTATGATCTTGTGCTTGCCTCTCACCATTTGGTTATCTCTGGTGTTAGCTGGCCTGGATATCTCTGTGTGGCGCTTGCCTCCTGGGTCCCTGGGTTGCTGCAGATTTCCTGTGGAATCTATGGCCTTAGTTGCAGCTTTTTTCCTAGTAGACTTGCAGACTGTTGCCCTAGTTGCAGTAGATCTCCAGGGAGCACTGAAGACTGTTCAGTGCTGACAGAGAGGGGGAGACAAGCTGATCTTCCCCCGTGTAGGTAAAGACCAGAAGGAATATGGCTTTCTTGAACAGGGAATGAGTCCCTGGGAACCTGGGGGTTCCCAGCTGCTGTGGTTATTTGGGCAGTTATCCTACCTGTTGCCCTGGCTTCAGCAGATCTTTTGGGAGCCTTTCAGACTATGTGGTATTGAGAGAAAGGGGGTAATAGTTTGATCTTCCCCCAAGCAGGTGCAGATCATAAGGGGAGGAAAGAAAACTTTTAAAGGAAAAATGTTTGACCACACCTCTGATTCTGTGACAATGTATTTTTCCCTTTTGTCCACTCCTTTCCAGATTTTCTGATTAAATATATGAAAATCAATATAAGCAAATATAGTGGAAACTGAGAATTCAAATTGAGGATTAACTAGGTAAAGCATTGTGAAGCTCTTATGAAGCCATAGAAATAAAATTGTTTTTTAATTATTTATTTATATTCCAAGTGTTGCCCCTTTCTGGTCCACCTTCACATGTTCTTCACCCCATCCTACTCCTCTTTCCGTTTTAGATTGTGCAACCCCACCAACACACTGACTACCATCCACCTACCCAATCCTACCTCTCCTGACTAGCATCCTCCTTCCATGGGGTATCAAGTTTCTACAGGGTTAAACTTATCCTTTCCCAGTGAGGCCAGACAAGGCAGTTGTCTGCTATCTGTGTAGCAGAGGCCAAACACAAGCCCATATATGCTCTTTGGTTGGTGGCTTAGCCTCTGGGAGCTCTGAGGAGTCTGGGTTAGTTGAAAGTGTTGTTATTCCTATGTTGTTGCAATTCTCTTCATTCGTTCCCCTAACTCTTCCACAGGGGTCCAACCTCAGTCCAATGGTTGGTTGTAAGTACCTGCATCTGTCTCAGTCAGCTGCTGGTAGAACCTCTCAGAGGAAAGCCATGCTAAGCTCCTGTCTGCAAGCACAACATGGCATCAGTAATAGTGTAGAAATTTGTGCCTGTGCATGGGATGGATCCCAAGTTGGCCTGGTCACTAGATTGTCTTTTCTTCAGTCTCTGCTCCATTTTTGACCCTGCATCTCTGTTAAACAGGAACAATTATGGGTCAAGAATTTTGCACATGGGTAGGTGGCCCCATACCCCAAATGGGGGCCATGTCCAACTACTGGAAGTGGTCTTTCTCTAGGTTCCATCTCCCCATTGTTGTGCATTTCAGCTAAGGTCTTCCCCATTGGGACCTGGGAGCCTTGAAAATCCCTAGTACCTGGGACTTTCTAAAGGTTTTTCCTACCCACTTCCAGACTGCTGCATATTTCTATTCATTCTCCTGGCCCTCAGAGATTCTCCCCTGTCTCCCCCATATATGATCTTGACCTCTTTTTCCCCCATCTTCTCTCTCCCTCCTAGGTCCCTACTTACCTCTACATCCCGTGATTATTTTGTTCCCACTTCTAAGTAGGACTGAAGCATCCACACTTGGGCCTTCGTTCTTGTTAAGCTTCATATGACCTGTGGCTGGTATCATGGGTACTCTGGACTTTTAGGCTAATATCTACTTATCAGTGACCACATACCATGTATGTCCTTTTGTGTCTAGGTTATCTCACTCAGGATGATATTTTCTAGTTCCATCCATTTCCCTGTAAAATTCATAATGTTTGTAGAGAAAAATTAAATATTATGTTTGCTTATAATTTTCTTTCATAAACAAATAACCTTAAGTGGTTTAATTTACATTTTTAAAGGTGAAGAATGTATCTAATTTTATCCAAGAATATGATTTGCCAAAAAATAAGGGAAGACATCTTGGGCAAACCCAAATATAAAAATGTTGGCTCAAAAGCCATCTGTTTTATAAGTAATTGGGCAGCAGAAATGTGAAATAAAAATGGGGATTCAAATCCTTCTGGTTTGAATATGTGCCTGGAGCAGACCTAGGGTACTGGATCTGCACCTATTCCTACAACACCTAGAGGAAGCTCAGATCCCAGGAGATTTGACACACCCAGGATCACTGGAGCTCTGACATAACCAAGAACACAGTTGAGTCCACAACATTTGCCCCAACACCCAGTGTAACTGGGACCACCATGGGACGCAGGGCTCTGGCTCTCCACCTACAGTACAAAAAGCTCCTAACTCAAAACATTAAAAAAATCCAGGACATAATGAAAAGACTTAATCTAAGAATAATAGATATAGAAGAAAGTGAAGATTCCCAACTCAAAGGGCTAGCAAACATCTTGAACAAAATTTTAGAATTGTTCCCTAATGTAAAGAAAGAGAGACCCATAAGCATACAAGAAGCCTATAGAACACCAAACAGAAAAGAAATTCCTCCTGTCACATAATAATTAAAACACCAAATGCACAGAACAAAGAAAGAATACTGAAGGCAATAAGGGAAAAGGGTCAAGTTACATATAAAGGCAGACCCATCAGAATTATACCCAACTTCTTAACAGAGATTCTAAAAGCCAGAAGATCTTGGGGAGATGTCCTACAGACTCTGAGAACAAAAATGCCAGCCCAGGCTACTATATTGAGCAAAACTCTCAATTATCATAGAGGTAGAAACCAAGATATTCCATGACAAAACCAAATTTAAACAATATCTTTTCATCAATTCCAGCAATATAGAGGATAATAGAAGGAAAACTCCAACACAAAGAGGGAAACTACACCCTAGAAAAGTCAAGAAACTAATCTTCTCACAATAGAACCAAAAGAAGAGACATGCACAAACATAATTCCACCTCTAACAACAAAAATAACAGGAAACAATTGGTCTTTAATATCTCTGCATATCAATGGACTCAATTCCTCAATAAAAAGACATAGACTAACAGACTGGATATATAAACAGGACCCAGCATTTTGCTGCATATAGGAAACACACCTTAGTGACAAAGATAGCCACTACTTCAAGGTAAAAGGCTAGAAAAAAATTTCCAGGTAAATGGTCCCAAGAACAAAGCTGGAATAGCAATTCTAGTATCCAATAAAATAGACTTCAATCAAAAGTTATCAAAAAAGATAGGGAAGGACACTACATACTTATCAAAAAAATCCACCAAGAGGAACCCTCAATTCTGAACATCTATGCTGCAAATGCAAGGGAATCCACATTTGTAAAAGAAAACATTACTTAAAGTTCAAAGCACATATTGAACATCACACAATAATAGAAAGAGACTTTAACGTCCCACTCTCACCAATGGACAGATCATGGAAACAGAAATTATACATAGACAACAGAAGTTATGAACAAAATGGACTTAACATATATCTACAGAACAGTTACCCTAAAACAAAAGAATATACCTTATCATACCTTCTCAAAAATTGACCATATAATCGAACACAAAACAAACCTCAACCAATACTAGAAGATTGAAATAATCCTGTTCATTCTATCAGATCACCATGGACTAAGGATGATCTTCAACAACAACAAAAACAGGAAGCACATATACACATGGAAGATGAACATCTATCTACTCAATTATAACTTGGTCAGGAAAGAAATAAAGAAATTAAAGATGTATAATTTAATAAAAATGAAGGCACAATATATGCAAATCCATAGCACTGAGTGGTTTCATAAAGAAATTTGAGAGAGCATACACTAGCAGTTTAACATCACATCTGTAACCACTAGAACAAAAAGAAGCAAATGTTCCCAAGAGGAGTAGACAGCAGGAAATAATCAAACTCAAGACTGAAATCAACCAAGTAGAAACAAAGAGAACTATACAAAGAATCAAAAAAACCAGGAGCTGGTTCTTTGAGAAAATCAACAAGAAAGATACTTAGCTAGACTAACCAGAGGGCACAGATATAGTATCCAAATTAACAAAATCAAAATGAAAATGGAGACATACCAACAGAAACTGAAAAAATTAAAAAAAATATTATATCCTACTACGAAAGCCTATACTCAACATATCTGGAAAATCTAGATGAAATGAATGATTTTTCATACAGATACCAGGTATCAAAGTTAAATCAGGATCAGATAAGCCATCTAGTCCCATAACTCCTACGGAAATACAAACAGTCATTAAAATTTTCCCAACCCAAAAATCCCAAGGACCATACAGTTTTAGTGCAGAACTCTATCAGCCCTTCGAAGAAGACCTAATACCAATACTTCTCAAACTATTTCATAAAATAGAAATAGAAGGAACACTACCCAATACATTCTATGAACACACAGTTACACTGATACCTAAACCACATTAAGACACAACAAGCAAAGAGAACCTCAGACAAATTTCCCTCATGAATATTGATGTAAAAACACTCAATAAAATTCTTCCAAACCCAATACAGGAAAACATCAAAATGATCTTTCACCATGATCAAGTAGGTTTCATTCCAGGGACTTGGGTTAGCTCAATATAAGGAAATTCATTGATGTTATGTACTATATAAACAAAACAAAACAAAACAAAACAAAACATCATGATAAGCTGGGCAGTGGTGGTGCACGCCTTTAATCCCAGCACTCGGGAGGCAGAGGCAGGCAGATTTCTGAGTTTGAGGCCAGCCTGGTCTACAGAGTGAGTTCCCGGACAGCCAGGGCTACACAGAGAAACCCTGTCTCGAACCCCAACCCCCTCCCCTCCCCCCCAAAAAATAAAAAAAAAAACAAAAAAAAATCATGGTATTGGTACAGAGACAGACAAGTAGATCAATGGAATAGAATTGAAGACCCAGAAATGAACCTACACTCCTATGGTCACTTGATCCTTGAAAAAGAAGCTAAAATCATCCAGTGGAAAAAAGACAGCATTATCAACAAATAGTGCTGGTTTAGCTGGGCTGTCAGCTTGTGGAATAATGCAAATTGACCCATTCTTATCTCCTTGTACAACGCTCAAATCCAAGTGGATCAAGGACCTTCACATAAAACCATGATGAATCTAATAGAAGAGAAAATGGGAAAGAACCTTAAACAGTTTGGCACAGGGGAAAATTTCCTGAATAGAACACTAATGGCTTATACTCTAAGATGAAGAATTGACACATGGGACCTCATAAAATTGAACAGTTTTTGTAAGGTGAAGGACAAAATAGTAATCCACAGATTGGGGAAAGATCTTTACCAACTCTACATCTGATAGAGAACTAACACCCCAAATATACAAAGAATTCAAGATGTTAGTTTCCAGAGAACCAAATAACCCTATTAAAAAATGGGGTACAGAGCTAAACAGAGAATTCTCAACTGAGGAATCTTCGATGGCTAAGAAGCACTTAAAGAAATGGTCAACTTGCTTAGTCATTAGGGAAATGCAAATCAAAACAACCCTGAGATTCCACCTCACACCAGTCAGAATGGCTAAGATCAAAAACGAAGGTGACAGCAGATGCTGGTGAGGATGTGGAGAAACTGGAACACTCCTACATTGCTGGTGGGATTGCAAACTGCTACAACCAATCTGATAATCAGTCTGGTGGTTCACCAGGGAATTGGAAATAGTTCTATCTGAATACCTGGTTATAACATTCCTGGACATATACCCAAAACATGCTCCAACATTTATCAAGGACACATGCTCCACTATGTTCATAGCAGCCTTAATTATAATACCCAGAAGGTGGAAACAACCCAGATTCCCTCAACAGAGGAATGGATCAGAAAATGTGGTACATTTACACAATGGAGTACTACTCAGCTATTAAAAGCAATGACTTCATGAAATTCACAGATAAATGGATGGAACTAGAAAATATCATCCTGACTGAGGTATCCCAGACATAAAAGAACACACATGGTACGTACTTACTGGTAAGTGGATATTATGCAAAAAGAACCTCAAAATACCCATGATACAACTCACAGACCACAGAAACCCAAGCAGGATGCTACAGTCCTACTCAGAAGGGGCGAGAAAATAATCTCCGAAAGAGAGAGATGTAGGGTGGAAAGAGGAGGGGGAGGGAAAAGGAAGCCAGTTCAGATATGGGAGGAGATGGAGGAGAAATGCAGAGGGTCAGGAATTTGAATATAAGTGTGTAGCAGTGTCGGAGAAGGAATAGGGTATAGCCACAAGAAAGTCCTAGATGACAGGGACCTAAGAGGTTCCCGGGACCCAAAAGGGAGGATATTAGGCAAAATACTCAACAAAGGGGAGACAGATCCTGTAAAGACCATATCTAGTGGATATGTACGGCCCTCGGTTGAGGCATGGGGCCACCCCCCCATTTCAAAAATATTAATCCAGAATTCTTCCTGTCAAAAGGAAATGCAGGGACAAAGAGTAGAGCAGAAACTGAAGGAAAGGCCATCCAGAGACTGCCCTACCTAGGGATTCATCCCATCTGCAGACACCAAGCTGAGACACTGTTGCTGAAACCAAGAAGTGCTTACTGACAGGAGCCTGGTAAAGATGTCCCTGGATAGGCTCTGCCAGAACCTGGCCAACACAGATGCGGATGTTCACAGCCAAACATTGGACTGAGCGTGGAGACTCCAGTGGGAAAGTTAGGGCAAGTACTGAAGGACCTGAAGAGCTTTGTAACCCCCTACGTAGAACAACCCCATAAGAATATCAAACCCTGAAAGCACCCAGGGACAAAACCAGCAACCCAAGAGTACATTTGTGCACTTATGAGGACCAATGGCTGCAGCTGGATATGTAGTAGAGTATTTCCTTAGTGAGCATCACTGAGAGGGGAGCCCCTTTGTCCTTTGGAAGCTCAATAACCTAGGGTAAAGGAATGCTAAGTTGTTGAGGCAGGAGTGGATGGGCGGGTGGGGGAGCACCCTCATAGAGGCAGGGAGGAGGGGGGAGAGGATGGCCAATTTGTGGAGGGAAAACTAGGAAGGGGGATAACATTTGAAATGTAAATAAATAAAATAACCAATAAAAATGAAAAAAAAATAAATGGAGATTTCAAATAGAGGAAGACAGGACTGTGGGTGGTAATGTGAACAGTTTTCTCTCTTGTAATGAAAGGCAGTTGGAGATACAGAATGACTACAATTGTTAGTTTAATGTGAAAAAAAAATGCAACATGAATTGGAACATCTGCATTTAGAATTGGAGCTCTGAAGTTCAAGAGAATACTGAGGTCCCATGCACTGTGAGTCCTCATTTAAGTTTCTTTGTGTAATGTTGACCCTGGGAGGCTCTGAATAACAGCCAGGGCTTTCTTGCCTTCAGACTGTGATTTTGCTGGCTCTAGTGACAGCAAATTCAAGAGAAGTTTTGAAAACCAGACTCATTTGTTTCATCATAACAGCATGGTGTCTGCCTCCTGTTTAATTTCCATTTTGTCCCTATATCCTTTGTTAGCTTTCAAAATTAAATCTTCCAATTTTTAAGTTAAACAAACTCTGCAGACTCAATCCAACTTTGTATGGCCCTTTGTCCACATTACCCTTTTGTAAGTTCCTTGCCCCATAATTGTATGTTCTGTTCTCTGAGGTCATTGTTCCGGAGCCAACTGATTTCACTGGCCATCTGTGCAAAGATAGTTTCCACATGTACTTAGCCACCCCCTGACCTACTATTCTTCAATCAGTCACACATTTCATCATGTTCAGCCACCCTTCCAAATGAATCACTTTTGTGTCTAAGGGCCACGTAGGAGGCTGTGAGAAAGCCTAGAATGGAGCAACTTTTAACTTAGTGTTTTATTTTTTTAAGGAGACCTCTCCCACATGGCTGTTGAAGACACGGCTTCAGTTGCCTACTCATCTCTCCTTCACCTTAGTTTACAGTGTATATCTCTATACTCTTTAAGTCTTTCTCAGAGTAAGTCCTTGAAGAAATGTGCTCTATTCCTTGCTTTGATGTTTATCTCATCTTTTCCTGTAATCGAATAAAGACTGGAGCAGAGACTGAAGGAAAGGCCATCCAGAGACTGCCCCACCTGGGGATCCATCTCACATGCAGACACCAAACCCAGACACTATTTCAGATGCCAAGAAGTGCTTGTTGACAGAAGCCTGATACTGCTGTCTCCTAAGAGGGTCTGCCAAATCCTGACCAATATGGATGTGGAGGCTGGCAGCCAGCCATCATACTGAGCACAGAAACCCCAATGTAGGAGTTAGGTGAAGGACTGAAGGAACTGAAGGGGCCTTATCCAGTATCAGTGGGAGGAGAGGTCCTTGGTCTTGTGAAGGCTTGATGCCTCATTGTAGAGGAATGCTAGGGCAGTGAGGCAGGAGTGGGTAGATGGGTGGAGGAGCACCTTCATAGAAGCAGGGTAAGGGGAGATGGGTTAGGGGGTTTGCTGAGGGGAATACCAGGAAAGGGGGTAACATTTGAAATATAAGTAAGTAAAATTAAAAAAAAAAAAAAAGCTTCCAAAGCCAAGATGGAGTAGTGAGAGGGTACATGCACAGAAGACTGAGGTTGATAGTGGAACAGATTTTGTAATAGGGGGCCAACAGTTTTATTTATGTATGTATGTATGTACTTATTTATTTATTCATTTCTGTGCTTGTTTATTTATTTTTAGGGTCTTTTTTAATTTTAATTTTAATTTTTTGTTTTCTTTTGGGGGAAAGCGACAGTGGTTGAAGGCAGATATGATAGAACTGGGAGAGGAGATGTGTGAGACAATGGTGCATGATGAGAAATTTCCAAAGACTTAATAAAAAATTATGTCAATCCCCCACCTCACCTCCCAAAAAAACTTTATCCATAGTTTGTAGAGATGGATCATTGCCAGATCACTTGTCTTCATGCATGAACGAGGCCCTGGGTTCAATCTTTAGCAACATGCCATAAAACAACATAAAACCTTCCTATGACCCGATGTTTTAGAGTAGGCAAGTTAAACAACTCATCTTGTTATTCTAATCTCTTTACTCTACCCAACAGTTCTAACTTTCCCTCCCATCCTTTTTATAAAAAATGATATCCATTTTGATATGAGAATATTGAAAATGTCTCACAGCTCTGGACCCACCTATTTCTTTATTTCTTCCTCTAATTGAAAACACAATGTTATATGTTGAAGCATCTTTTGTATATATGCCCAGTAGTGATATAGTTGGGTCTTCAGGTAGAACTATTTGCAATTATTTTCAGGAATCATAAGGCTGATTTCCAAGCTGTTTTTACCAGCTTGCAGTCCACCAGTAATGGAGGAGTGTTCCTCTTTCTCCACATCCTCACCAGCATTTGTTGTCACCTGAGTTTTTTATCTTAGCCATTCTGACTGTCCTGAGGTAGAATCTCAGGGTTGTTTGGATTTGCATTTCCTTGGTGACTAAGCATGTAGAGCATTTCTTTAAGTGCTTCTTAGCTATTGGAGATTCTTCAGTGGAAAATTCTCTGTTTAGTTCTGTACTCCATTTTTAATAAAGTTATTTGGTTCTCTGGAGTCTAACTTCTTGAATTCTTTGTATATTTTGGATATTAGCCCTCTATCAGACATAGGGTTGGTAAAGATCTTTTCCCAATCTTTGATTGCTGTCTTGGCGTATTGACAGTGTCCTTGCCTGACAGAAGCTTTTCAATTTCATGAGGTCCCATTTGTCAATTCTTGATCTTAGAGTATGAGCCATTGGTGTTCTGTTCAGGAAAATTTCCCCTGTGCCCGTATGTTCAAGGCACTTCCCCACTTTCTCTTCTATTAGATTTATTATATCTGGTTTTATGTGGAAATCCTCGATCCACTTGGATTTGAGCTTTGTACAAGGAGATAAGAATGGGTCAATTTGCATACATCTACAAGCTGTAAGCCCATTGAGCCAGTACCATATGTTGAAAATGCTGTCTTTTTTTCACTGGGTAGTTTTAGCTTTTTCTGTCAAAGATCATAGGTGACCATTAGTGTGTGGGTTCATTTCTGGGTCTTCAATTCTATTCCATTGATCTACTGGCCTATCTCTGTACCAATACCATGCAGTTTTTAACACTATTGCTCTGTAGTACAGCTTGAGGTCAGGGGTATTTACAGAAACCTTATTTATAATAGCCAGAAGCTGGGAACAACCCAGATGTCCCTCAACAGAAGAATGGATACAGATAATGTGGTACATTTACACAATGGACTACTACTCAGGTATTAAAAACAATGACTTCTTGAAATTCTTAGGCAAATGAATGGAACTAGACAATACCATCCTGAGTGAGGTAATCCAGACACAAAAGAACACTTATGGTATGTGCACACTGATAAGTGCATATTAGCCCTAAAACTCACAATGCCTACAATACAACTCATAGACCATATGGGGCTTAGAAGGAAGAAAGACCAGGGTGTGGATGCTTCAGTCCTGTGCTGAGGGGAGAAGAGGGTGATCGAAGGAGGTGGAGGAAGGGGGAACCTTGGAGAGAGAGAGAGGAGGGGTAGGAAATAAGGAGGGCAGTATCAGGTACTGGAGGGGTCAGGAGAGAGGCACAGAATGTCAGGAAATTGAATACAAATATGTAGCAGTGGGGGAAGAGGAATTGGTCATAGCCACTGAAGGGTCACATACACCAGGGAAACAAGATGCTCCTAGGACCGAACGGGGATAACTTTAGGTGAAATGTGCAGCAAAAGGGTGATAGAACCTGTAGAGACCATGTCCAGTAGATAGGCACAACTCCTGGTCAAGGAATGGGGCCACTCATCCATCTCAAAGTTTTTAACTCAGAAATGTTCCTGTCTAAAGAAAAGATAGGGACAAAAAATAGAGCAGAGACTGAAAAAAGGGCTATCTGGGGACCACTCCACCTGAGGAATCCATCCTGTCTGAAGACACCAAACCCTGACATTGTTGATGTTGCCAAGAGGCTTGCGCTGAAAGGAACCTGGTGATTGGAGCCAACCATCAAAGTGAGCTGGCAGAAGGACTGGAGGAGTGGAGGGAGATTGCAGCCCCAAAAGGAAGAACAATATCAGCTGGCCAGACCATCCAGTACTCCCAGGAACTAGACCACCAACCAAGGAGTTACAGGGAGGGATCCATGGCTCCAGATATATATGTAGCAGAGAATGGCCTTGTCTGACATCAAAGGGGGAATAGGTCCTTGTTCCTGTGGAGATTTGATGCTCCAGCATAGGGGGATAATGGAGCCATGGGCAGGGTAGCAGCTTCATAGAGGCAAAGGGGAGGTGGAGAGGGAGGACATGGGATGGGGGCTTTGTGGAGGGGTAACTGAGAAGGGGATATCATTTGAGATGTAAAGGAATGGAATGGTTAATTAAAAAAATGAATACAAGTCTTAGATCCACTCCTTTTAGTAACTGCTATTACTGATTATTTAGGATGATTAAGTAATGCAAGTTAAAATAGTGAGATAATGCAACTAATGGTCATATTTGATTCTAATTTAGTTAATTACAAGTGATTTCAAGATTACTTAAATAGATATATCTAAGAATAAACAATGTTTGAAAATTCACTTTTGCTGTATGTATATAAGATCCATAGAATATGGTATTTAATGTTATTTTACTATTAAAGATCATTTGAATATGAATAAAAATAATAAAACACAGTGTTATATAAAGATTATCCTTGTTTGCTACTCACTGTATGAGTGTTCAAATTAAATGTGATTGTTCCACCCTTGCTTCTTTTTACTTCTTTGAATTTCTCTATTACAACTTACTCTGAGTCTTCTGGCGTGAGTATGTAAGTCACCATGTCTTTGCTAAATTTCATCATTCTCTCTGAATCTTGTACTTTGCTTTGCACTGACCCCTGTATTTATTAATGACTCACTGATGAGTCTGGACATAGACTACAAGTCTTGATTATATTTCTACTTTTTGTTTGTTTGTTTGTTTCTTAGTAATGACTCTTATCTATATATGTTATGGTCTTTTAAAAGACTATCCTGACATGACAACCTTTTCCAATTGACTCTTAATATCCTTTATGTTTAGCCAAGCTACACTTCTGTCTAGTTTTTCATCTTTAAAGTTTTGTTCCAGTTTTGTAAGTGTAACATATCATTCCTAGACAATGCACTTCTATATGAAACCCATTTTGTGTAGTTTCCCCCTATATTGTTCAGTACAGTATAGGATATATTGGAGGACTTGATATTAGACATTTTGGTATTTCATTCAGATTCCTTCTCCATCGCCATAGTTGATCTACCAGCTGGGAATCTTTGCAGAGAGCTACAGAGATTTCAGACATGCCACTGCTAATGAGTGTTCTCAGTTACCAAGCCTGTCTTATTGAAGACCTGCAAGACCCTGGTCCACAGAATAGGGTTTAATTCAGAGATAAAACAATCTGCCTTCTAAATTGGAAACCTTGTAGAATCTCCTGAAACTTCAGTGTCTATGACAAGTGGGTCAGCTTCTCTTTTAACCCATCTTGCCTTTTACATTTTTTTTAAAAAACACATCTAGAAATGACTCCCTAACCAATGTCAAGCAAATAATTTCTGACCTTAGAGGTAGTTTCCAGAAAATTCAACCAAGATAGAACTAAAATATTTTATCACACTTAATTAATTATGGGATTTCTCAGTTTTAAAAGTATAGCAAGAATAGCACTTCTTTCACATAATCACTAAACTGATATAGTAAAATATGATAATTACCATTTCTAAATTTAAATGTCACAAAAGACTGCCTGATTCTTCATACTAAATACCATGTCAAATGTCATTCAGAGATAAAGTAATTCAGTACATTTTAGTGAAATCATATGTGAATTTTAAAGAGAAGCATGTGTTTGAAAACAATTTATGGAGATAAGAAGAAAATGGAAGTGCAAAAATATTATTAGAGAAGAATTTGTTTTAGCAATGCTGGCCATGGGTAATAGCCATGGATAATAGCCATGGATTCCATTGATGGCAGCTCATTTTTTTTTTTTTATGTCATTAACTCAATGGTTACTCTATAATATTTCTGTGAACCTTTGGTATAACCGAATGTAGAGAGTTTAGAGAACTTTTGTGTATGAATGGTCATGTAGAATGTTTTATCAGGCTTTTCTAGTGACTTTTACTCACTATAGAATAACATCTTTATGGAAAATACTTTTCAAAGTTTCTGACTCACTTATAAAAATAGGAACATTTCTCTAAGATAGAATCCAGACAGGTATGATTTTAGTATAACCCAGACAAAAATAAGTTTCCTTGACATGTTTTTTAGTTTCAGAATACTACTTTAAAATGACTTTATATTTTCTCAACTATTGCCAAGGTTTGAATAATTACTTATGGACCAAAGTTGTGTCATGCTTAATTAAAGCATCAGGATGCAAAACTGCATGCCTAGTATTGTCGTCATCACCTTAAAATATACAAGGGGAATGCTCACCAGTCCTGTCTTAGATAATCTCTTTCTTTTATAAAAAAGTTTATAAATGTGCTATAATGGTTATTGTTGTATGACTTTTCATGTTTATCATACAATGCTTTCTTCTAGTCATGACATGGCTGTTGAATTCTGGAATATTCAGTAGCTATGGTCACCTGAAAGAGAACTATGTAGATATGAGTCCATTAACTTTCAATGATAGGTGAAGAGACTTACGGAACCATTACCTCCCCAAGAGTTATAGAATGTCTAGGTCATGAGTAGTAGAAGAGAAGGCTCTTGAGGCCAGGTCCACCCTCAAGAATATATAGAATATATTAGTTTTTTTCTTTTTTTTTCTCTGTGGCACAACCATCCATAAGGTGATGGACTTGGAAGGAACTTCTTACCCACACTCCTGTAGCATATTTCTTTGGCCTATTGCTTATACCCAGTCTGGGATGAATAAACATTTATTTCTCTCTCTAGAAAAAGTTCTTAGAAATAGTAGTATATTATAAATAAATGTTTATTTACCCCAGATAAGGCATGATGACAAATTCATTGTCCTTTGTGAACATTTCAGTTATTTTTTTTGTTCTTTTTCACTGTGTCATAGTGTTGTAGTTCAAATGAGAATAACCCCCATATGCTATATATTCAAATGTTTAGTCACCAACTAGTGAAACAGTTTGAGAAGATTAGGAGGTATGGACTTATTGGAGTAGTCTTGGCCTTGGTGGAGAAGGAGTATCACTGGGAATGGGTTTTGCTATTTCAAAAGTCCTTGCTAGGCATAGTCTCTGTCTCTTTGTGCCTGCTGCCAGAATATCAGGATGCAAAGCTCTCAGCTACTACTTCAATGTCAGACATGTATGATTCCTACCACAATGATCATGGACTAATCCTGTAACACTGTAAGCAAGTCCACAGCCAAATGCTTTCTTTCATAAGAGCTGGCTTAGTCATGATATCTCTATCAGAAAAGAACAGTAACTAGGATGCATAGTAAGAGTTACTTATTCTCAGTAACTTGACTAGTTATGAATCATCATATAAACTACCACAAAGAAGTTTCCCTTCACAACCAAACCTGTCAACAGTAGTAATTTGTAGATGTAATCTAAATATTTAGAAAGCAGTTTAATATCCACAGCATATTATATTCATTTATGACAAGAATAGCATTTACATGTACATTGGGGCCTATTACCTCCCCAACCACAGGCTTTTGTAGTCTTCAAATCCAACTGTAAAACATTTGGTCACATCCATGATAATTGTGCCACTCTTGCATCCTGCTTGACATGTTTGTAGTTTTGATGCTTAAACTTGATCTTCAACTTAATAAGATTTAGAATCACCATAGAAACAAACCCCTGGTAGGTCACTTAGGGGTTTCTTGATTGGGTTAGTGAAGTGGGAAACACACCCTAAAGGTTACCATTTCAAAGGTTCAGGGGCAGAGAGTAGCTAGACTGAATAGAAGAGAAAAGGCTAACTGAGCATGAGCATTCATTTCTTAGCTTCTTGAAACTATGTTACCAGGGGCCTCATGCTCCTGATGCCACATCTTCCCTACCATGAGAGAATGCAACCTCAAATTCTGAGCCAAAATAAACATTTTTCCTTAAGTTGCTTTCATCAATGTACTTTGTCACAGAAATAAAACAAGTAACTCACTAGTGTGTCAGGATCATAACTGATCAGCACTGTCAGACAATTTTCCATTAACAGCAGATGTCATGCTAAGAATATACTAGTGGGATTTCATGAATCATTTCACCCCCTCCAAACAGGTTTATTCACATAAAGCTAATACTGTCCATCTGATAGATTTAGAAAAGCACCTGATAGAATGATAAAACAGTAGCTAAATAATTTTAATACAGTCTTACCTTGTGGGGTTTTTAAAATGCCTTCTATCATTCCTAAACCAACCAAGAGGGAAGGAGCACCAAACATAGTCCCAGTTTAATTTCTCTGTGTCTTATAACCATATGAGTAGTATCTTTGACAACAGGGACTCAACATCTATTATCATCATAAAACTGACAGAAGTGACATGAGGTTTCAAGTAAGTCATCACCTCCTTGAGGCTAGCTACCTATGGGACTTTAATATTAATTTGTAACTGTATGGCCTGTGGGATTCCTTTTTGCACCAACATGGTAAGATTGTATTAAAATTAGGTTGGAGAAAGCACATATCTCATGGGTCTTCTCTTTCTCTGCCAACTATGAGGAACAACAAGACAATATCTCCATTTCATTCCCATATCTTTTTACTTTTTCTGCCAAATCAGACACAGATGCAGAGGATAACACCCACTGGTCTTCTCCCCATTGTAATTTCTTTCCCTTGTGGAAAGTTCTTATGGTGTAGACATCTGAGCCTCAGTTTTTTTGTCTTATTATCCATTACCATGTCCATTCAGCAGCCTTCATGGTCTGCATACAGTCAAATCCACATGTACTTTTCAGGGACTATTTTCATTGTACTCACCATAAGTTCTTTGGGGTACATTCTTGTATTTGTGTGGCAGATTCTATTTACCAAGGGAAAAAATGCAACCCAATACCATGTAGGAAAAAAAATAAACAACAGGCCTTAGAGTTTCTCTGAAGACACTTTACTTTCCAAAGGATCATCCTTGTATTTGTGTCTTGTTAACTAGCATATGGAGCATACAACTGCCAATAGAGCAACAAAAGATGCAGTGTCACATTATGCATTTATTATCTTCAGGTAGAAGAACCTCAGTTGCCCATAATATCCGTGCAATGGCTCTTACCTAACATGTCTTTGGGTCTCTCAATACCACTTTGGGCATTGATTGTATTATGTGACTTTTTCGGTGGAGACATGAATAGATATCTACTCATCTCAGAGAGAGTTCTAACAATAGACCAAAGAAAGATTTCACTGAAATCCCACTTGGTGAGCCAATGGTTGTATCAAAATTATGTACAAAAACATTATTTAAGATTACTTATAGGTACATGGATGGACCAAAGGCAACAGTATCATCAAACTGCTCACCACAGCAGGTAAAAAAACCTCACAAAAGCTACATGGCTAGAAGTCTATACGTATTTTGCTTGCTGCTCTATGGAAGTCAATTGTTTGCTTGTTGACTTTTAGGTGGAGCCCCATGAAGTTTCCAAGTTTTGAAATATCATAGTTACAAAATGGGAAGAGACGAGCAAGCATTGTTTATTTGTCATCTATTCCACTACACTTCCACTTCCATTTGTCCCTTCTGTTGACTTTCCTTTACTGCCTTTGGAATTTTTCCAAGCTGAAGTAAGTTATATTCAACTGTAAATGCTTCGCAGGGTGATATAATTTAGATGCTTAGTAACTTTTAAATAAACAGATTTTATGTGTTAAACTGAACATTAAGTATACATAGCACATGATATATTTAAACTCCATAATACATTGAGTTACAGATACAGGAGGCAGAGTGCTATATTTCCTGTGCTTTTCCTAACTTAAAAGAAAATTTTAATAATCTTATTTAAGTCTCAGGTTGCACTCATTTTTTTCCTTATTTCTAAAATTGTTATTCATGTATAATTAATATGTAAGTAATATATACAAATGCATTGTAATATCATAAATACACAAACTAAAAATATCTGAATGATAAAACAGGAGGCAGTTCACACAAGATTGTTTCTAGGTTAATGTTTGACTAGTAGGATTATTAGATATTTCTTAGAAGAGTATATTGATTGTCCAAAGTATTAGGTTTCCCTACTATTCCTTTCTGTTTTGTAGCTAGGACTGAACCTGGGGCCTTGTGCCTGCTGAACAAGCACTACCCTGGATTGTACTCTACATGTTGCCTTGCTGACTGCTCAGTTGGACTTTCCTTTTTGTACTGTTCTTACTGTTTTAGTTACCAAAAGAAATAACAGAATTAACATGTACATTTGGCTTGATAATTTGAACATTACCCACTCTATATTACTAAGCAAAGCATTTCAAATTGAAAATGGAAATGAACAAAATATATTAAACTATGGAAGTTTCATAAGGAAATCTTTCATTTGTTGAACATGATAGCCATGCCTATAACTCAGTGTCCCAGGAGGTTAGTGCAAGAGGATCATATGTTTTAGAGCAGTTAACCTGCACAATAAAGTCAAGACACTTGGCAAGGAATGAAACTTAGCAAGACCTGTTTCAAAAAAAAATTAGTGATTAGTGGTTCATTTTGGGATGGGCACCAAAAATGAAAACTTATGTTAAGTGTATATTATTATTAATTACAGTCATCTACAGATATTTGAAATTACTCCCATTTTTTTGTTTTATACCTATTGATAAAAATAACCACAATGTCACTCCACTCACAGGCCCTAGTAATCTATATCTATTATTCTCCAAAATTTTTAAATTCTACACTCAAATGACAGAATCCAGTGTTTATGTTTTGCTGGTGCTTAGTACTTTCTGATAATTTTCTAGCATCATCTTTCTTATTCACATTTTGAGGACACACAAGTTTTCTCTGTGATCTTTTCCAGAGATTGGTCCCCTCAAATCTGGTGTGCTTTGGTTGAAATAATGTCAAGGTCTCTACTAACCATGTTGTAAAAATATACAGAATTAATTGGGGCATATATCTTTATTCTGAAAATATGATATGCCATATTTTTAAATCATTGTTTCAATGAACTGCACAATTAGATTCTTTCTAGAAATTTACTGAAGTTCTTGCTTGTGAATATATCATTGTTAAGTCTATGAGAAGCGACAGAAACAGAGATGTTTCATTATGGTATTTTATTATGTAACTGGAAGAAAAAAAAGATCAACAACTACATACAAGCTTACAAAAGAAAAAGCTTAAAACATTCTCTGTGTTATTGTGACAAAAAACCCCAAACTTGTTTCTTTGTTGTTTATTTTTCTAGGATAAAAGAAGAAAGGATGCTGTGGCATGCCAGTCAATCTTTCTGGCAGAAGACACATACAGATACTGTGTATTTATGGCTTGAGTGAAGGTCACCAATTTTTATCTGGAGTTCTAAATGTGAAAACATAGTAGCACCTTAACATCTGTCTTTAAAGCCCTCCCAAATATTTGCAAGTTCACCAGCAACAGGAAGAGAAGCACCTTTAAAATCATTTATACTTATGATGAAGACAATTATGAACTAAAAGCACTGCTAAGTCTAATTTTTTTACCAATATTCTATATGGTTAACCAATGAAATTTGTAAGTTTTGTGAAGTTATACACGATTGCGTTGTCCTCTGGATTCAGAATATATCTGTTCTGACCAGTTGAGGTAGTTAACATAGGGAGATCCTGTCAAATTGTTTTTCCTGTTTGGGAAATAAATATATTCTATGCTGGTGAGTACAACCATTGCTCTGCAGATGGGCTAGAATTCAAAGAATATAACACAGTATTATCATAAAAGTGTTGACGTTTATTTATTATAGCACCATTGAGACATTTTGAAGTTGGAATTGGTAAAAAAATAAAACAAAAGCATTTGAACTGTATTGGGTGGGTGAAACAGCAAAAATTTGTATTTTTTTTTTTGTCAAATTATGCTTTTTCCAAGAGTTTGGAAATAAATAACTGGAATTTAGTTAGTCACTTGGCACTGGTTGACAAGATTAAAACAAGAGGAACACATGAGTGTAGTTTTTGTTTTGCTGGGGTTTCAGAAAGTTTCGCTTATAAGAAGCAAACAGGGCCAATGTCCACACCAAATTCTTGATCAGGATCCCCAATGTCATAGGGTGCAATATCTATGATGGGTAGTCTCATAGCCTTGCGTGTTTGATATTCAAAGACTGTCTTGCTCCATTCTCCAGTGTGTTTCTATTCAAAAGAGAAAAAGTTGTATAAGAAAAAATCATGACATTATTGTTACCTAAATATTTTCCTTATCACTTTGGAAAACTATCTTCTGATCTCACAAAGCAGTTAGTATACATGGAAATTTCTAGACATATGAAAACGTCTGTATTTAAAATTTTAGTATTCCCAGTTGATAAATAAGATTTTTAATCAAAGCCTGGCAAGACTCAAAAGTTAACACAGAAGGGAGATGGCCACAGACTGACTGATTCACAAGCTTGGTTCTGGTTATTGCTGCCCCATTATAGTTGACTTACAAAGAAGTAGTTGAGTCATCTACAACAGGAATGGCTAGCATTAGAAGTGAGTTCCCCCTTTTAATTAATTATGAGAAAAAAGAATAGATCTTGAGTCAGACTTTACATTTTTAAAGCAATAGTTACATCTGACAGATCTTATATAATTAATAGTGTGTGTAATTTACAGTAACTATCCCAGTTATCAAAGTTGTTTTTATGAGTTTAAATTTCAATAAATTTTATTTCAACTGTTTTCCATCTAGAAGTTAAGGGCTATTCAATTTTTGAAATATTTAACATTTTCTATAACAAATAAGCAGATATTATGTAATTCATGCCTTCAGGCAGCTTTTGTCTTCTTTACTGGTTTTATTTTTTCTTCTCAAAAAAGCTTGGATGATTAAGCAGTAACTTCTGAGTTTATTTGCCCCCCTCCATGAAAAGACGTTACTACTTACAGTGCAGCCATCCTCTAGAACTGTGTAAGTGAATTTGCTGTTTCCTTCAGCCTTGAATTCTCCTTCATTTGATCCCATCAGCTTCAGAGCCTTCTTTACATTGCCACTGGCCTGATCCATGTAGGCAATACTATTTTTGCAGTGGTATGTAATGTTCTGGGAGGCCCGGCTGGAAAGAAGTCTGAGGAATGCCAGCTGCACATCAAGGACATCTTCAGGAAGATCAGGATTGCCATAGCTGAACTATAAAAAACAATAGTACATCTAAGCTTGTGACTGAAACCTAGGTTAAAGGATTCATAAAAAGTTGGCATGGGTGTTATATTATAACTTATTCACACACATTGCATAATATTTTATTGTGTGCAGAGGTAAATGCTTTAGCAAGTTAAAGGAAGGCGTTTACATGCTACTGACCTAGTATAATTTAGCCTTTTATCAGAATAATAATTGTCTTACCACACAAGTATGTGGGGTGTTCTACTTAGTCACCATAAATAAGTAAAAGGAAAGAAGTGTTAAGTAGTAGGCATATCTCAGTTTGAAAGGTCTATCGTTTCTTACCTGAAAACCACCATTCATAGATTCTCCAAACCAAACATGTTTCTTCTCAGCACCAGAATCTGTCCACCAGTGCTTCTGTGGAACAGTCATGGGACTGGCACTTACGCATGTTTCCCCAGTTTCCATATTACAGAATACTTTAATAGCATCCATCTTGCAGCCTTGGTTAGGATCAACCCAGTATTCTCCTGAAACATCACCAAAGAGACAATGGGAATTAGTTATAGAATTTAGAAGCAGAGGCTGAAACAGAAGATTTGCTTGTTACTTGGTTCAGTATATGGAGTACTAATGTATCTGTTTGAACTATATAGCACAACTGGCTGATATTTCTGAAGTGAAAGGATAATAAGCACCCTAAAAGTACAAAAATAGAAAAATACAGTGTTACTATTAACTGGTGATGTATAAATTGGTGTGTTTTATTTGTCTAAATAACATCCTTTATTTTAAAGATAACGCTGTAATCCAGAATTATGGCATCATATTTTCACTTAATTGGTACTTATTTCCTATTTTAAGTAATGCCCAGAAGTTAATCTGAGTGAAAGCAGTGGTCTATCTCAAGATATTTAAAAGCTTGAAATAAGTTTGAAATATTTATATTAAAAATATAAAGACTAATTTTATATAATAAATATATTTTGGTAATGAAAAAATTAGACATGTCACAGTAGATAAAAACAGGAGTGTTTAAGAAAAACAGCTTGAAATTTAATCATTAGTTCATTAAAATAAATTCTTTAAATATGTAATCTACTACTACTACTACTACTACTACTACTAGTAATAATAATAAAATTATTCTTATTTAACCATGGGAACAAGATGATAGATGCTACTTGCTCACTTCTAAATCATTTTGGTTTAGTATTTAAAAATATTTGTGTTAAAATTTCTATAGAACCATCCAAAAAGTTTCTTATATTGAAATATTTTGCAGTTACTTATGTTATACCTTAAATGCTCCTTCAAATATTTTTCCTCTTAACTATCAAGAATTTTCAGCTCAATTAACAGTGTTTTGATAGTATAAGGGTTTAAAATATTTTCCATTAGAAAAATTTTCTTGGTCAAATTCTGACATAGGCAGATTTTTTAGCAAGTGTAGAGCATGAGAGATAAAGACTCGAACATACCACTCTTAAGTTCAGGGTGGCAGAATTTCAGGTCTCTGCAATTCCGAGCAGGGTTTTTACGAGAACCATCAGGGCTGATAAGACTCTCTATTTGTCCATTAACAGACTTGAGTGAAGACATAATCTCCTCAGTGTTGATCTTGAAATCTATTGGTTCATCTCCATAATATGGTGCAAAGCCACCAGACTTTTCACCGCCAGGTCCAGCGATGGCAGTAGCACCCCCACCACAGCAGGGACCAGGGGCACCAGGGGGTCCAGGGGGTCCTGGCTGTCCAGGGTGGCCTGGGGAGCCCTAAATAAATAAAAATATAAACCACAGAAATATTTTTCTTTGGCCTCCACTGAAGGACCGTGTCACTTGTGTAGAAAAATGAACCATAAGCAACCCACATACGTTGTGACAATTAGTTTAATTAAAAATTATTTGGAATGTTTGGTAGTCTCATGATTGTCAATTTATAACAAACATAATTTATTACATACAAATATGTTATTCTATTACATAGGAGTAAGTAGTATGGAGCATAAACTTCCTCATTTCCTCTGTATGAAGGTGTAAGCAAACAGTCCAGAAGGTACAATACTGACATGAGAAGGAATAAAATAGGGACTTCATCTTTGGGGCTCAAATTATGCTTGTGACTTATTGTTTTTTTCATTTGTCATATGTATATTTGTTGATATAATGGTTTGCTATTACATTTGTCCCAACACTGTGCAGTCAGAAGGCATTAGCCATGATTTTATCAGTAGCAATACAGAAGTTTTATAGGTCATTTAATCAGTAAAACTTCTACAGAAATAAAGTTATATCTCTGATGTGAGACCAGCATGGCATAATTTATTTGGTTAGTTGAGTACATGTCATTTTATTGATATGTCACTCAGCGAGGCATAACAGTGAGCATAAACTGTTGTGCTCACTGTTTATGCTCACTGCATAAACAGTCTTAATGCAATCAAGAGTGCACTAAATTAGTTTTCACTTTCTAAAGTAAGTACTGTCTACTTCAGTTTACAAAGAATGCAACGTTGGTGAAACTCTGTATCACAGCAAATTAAGTTGTGTATGTATATGCATTTTTACCTCAGATCCTCTTTCACCTCTGTTGCCTCTAGGCCCCGGTGGTCCAATGGGACCTGGATGCCCACTTGATCCATCTTTTCCAGGAGGCCCATGTGGTCCAACTGGTCCCTTAAGAAATGAACACGATGATGTTATAATGCTAAACTATATTCCTGCTATGTAAACATTTTGAAATGTTCACCTTCCAATGTACTTCTAAGATACTTACTCTGGGACCTGCAGGTCCTGGACTACCAGTTGCACCCTGGTGACCAGCTGCACCCTGAAAAGCAAGAAGGGATAGAGACCAATGAAGAACTACAGGGCTTAGGAAAGGGACCATTCACGTTCTCTGCAGAACCCAATGATCAAGATGAAACAAATATTTTTCTTTCTTTCTTTCATTGTTTCACACCAAACTATTACTTAAAATAAGCCCTTGAGTTCATGTCCCATCTCTCCAGTCCAACTCATCAGTCATGCAGTGAAAGAGAACTCCTAACAGTGGATGCACTTACAGGAGAACCTGGGGGACCTGGATTGCCAGGGAATCCTCGATGCCCTTTGATGCCATTAGAGCCACGTTCACCAGTTTCACCTTTGTCACCTCGTGGACCTTGGGGACCCTTTAAAATTATATTTTAAATTAAGGTCATTACTATACAGACGTGCTGAGAAATTAAAATTGGGCTTACAATAATAAATTATAATCTATAGAAATGTATTAGCTTTATAATAAATATTATATAGCATCCTACTAGATTCATAGTAATAAATATATTATCTTAGCTAGAAACCCCTATCAAAAGAAACTTCACAAATGTAATAATAAAGATTTTTTCTGCTTTAATTTTGGATTGATAATTGTAATTCTCATAATTGTAATTTTCATAATTGATGTCTGTGTCATTATCTGCATAAAACTTTCAGCAACTAAAATTTTTCTGTATCATCAAATGAGTTTATATTTTCTCCATAGTTACATATCTGTCATCCTATTATTTAGAGATTTCAGAAAGCAACAGAGTGTTTCTTATACTCTAAAATGAGTTTTAAAACACAACAGTACAAATGTCTAATACTTACAGGAGCACCCCGAGCTCCAGCAGGACCTGGAGCACCAGAAGGACCAGCAGGGCCCTAGAATGCAAGCAGGCAATTGAGCAACTGCACTTTGAACTGAATCTTATCACTGATTCGACTCTATTTTAAAAAGTTGATTGTGTATGGAGAACAGGAGGATGTGAGAGGAATGGAGCAAGGAAAACTTACTGTATAAAAATTAACTAAAAATAATCAAAAAATTAAATACAATAAATATTTCTGAAATTTTTTCAAAAGTGAAAGTAGTTTTTTAAAAAATGCTAACTTCATTGAAGTGGGATCATAGTACACATACTATTTATTGGAAGCTAAAGCTTTATTCCCACAGCAAACAGAAAGCTGCCCAATTAATACCAATTAATACCTAAGGAAATAAGCACAGATATATCATGATGGCAAGAGTACCATCCTATTGCCCCATCCCAGCCTCTTTTTGAGGAAAGAGGGCATATATTGAGATAAGCATTGCATTAGACTCACCGTTTCTCCTCTGTCACCACTTTTTCCAGATGGACCAACAGGACCAGGTGGTCCTGGATGACCAGGAGCACCTGGGGCACCAGGAGAACCATTTTCACCACGATCACCCTGGGATAAATACATGGATCTCACATAAACATGATGGCCATCAGATTTAATTACATATCTCTACTGTACGTGAATTTGTTATACCTTGCCACCAGGAGATCCGTCTCGACCTGGCTGACCATCTGATCCAGGGTTTCCCTGGTTAAAAGAGAGTTAAAAGACAGCCTTTTACTCTTTTCAAAGATAATTTATAGTTTGTATACACTATCACATATTTTGTATAAAATATCACATACCATTATGGCAGTTTTGAACAAAGGATATTTTAGTAAAATTTCCTTCTCTGTCACATCCCAATTCCTTTGTTGCCCTTCTATTCTAGTGGAAGCCAAAGTTGGTTTTGGTGACAAGAAATTGCACATATTACAACGTGGTTTAACTCTTTGAAGAACCATAATTCTTTGGCAGATATGTAGGATTTCTATTTTCCCAAAATTTCACAAAATAATATGAAGAGAGTACTAATAAAATGAAAGTCTAAAGTGATTTTTAAGGACAGTTAACAAATAATTTTTGAGAAGTGGGGATCTAAATTTGTTACAAAAATCTAACATTAAACTTTGTTTAATATTTCCACACTAAATATATCTCTCAATAATCATATAGCACCCTGTTCAAATATATTTTGTTAATATAAAATATTAATTGAAAAATTAAAAATAATCATGAAAAAATAATGAACATTTTAATAAAAAATTAAATCTTGTAATTTGGCTATTAACTCATTTTCTAACTTAATTTGTGGTTACATTCTATTTATTACAGAATATACTGGGAAGGGTTCTTGGTCATAGGCCTTTGTATTATCCTAACTGACAAAAGATTGACTGTCAGAGAGGGAAGGAGAACTGGGCTGTATGGACACATTTTATTGAACTCTCATACGTTAAGGTTTAGTGGACCTTTCTTTAACTAATACTTGAATTTCAGACTGGAGAGATGGTTCAACATCTAGAGGTTCTTCCAACTAAGCCTGATGATTTGAGTTCCCTATCCTGGTTGCTATAGTGTGGAAGGGGTGAGCTGACTTTTGAAAGCTGTCCTCTGACCTCCGTATGTGCACCATAGTTCCTATGTGCTCATATGTATGCACACTAACAAACAAAATTTAATAAATATAATTTAAAGATATAACAAACAATTTGAGTATTTGCTGACTGCTTGGACATTATTCCTGAATTGCTACTTACATCCCTTCCTGGTTCACCAGCTGTACCAGGCTGACCAGGAAGACCCTGGGGTCCAGGAGGACCACGTTCCCCATTATGGCCACTGGCTCCTGGTTTTCCACTTTCACCCTGAGGACCAAGAAATAAAAGACATTTCATCTGAGATTCCAGCTAATGAGGTGTTACCAAATTGGAGGGTGAAATGTGATTAAGTCAATTTCTATTGATGTTTACTTTTCTTGAAACTATGCCTTTCATAAGAGAAAAATGGGGTGCAAGGGTTTGGATTTTCCTAATTGCTCAGGGATTCAGAGTAGTAAAATGCTTTCTTATTCAGAGCACAGTTGATTGTGAAGAACAGAAGCTTATGAATACAGCAAGAAAAATAATGATAAACTACCATCTCAGTGAACCTTAGAATCAGGATTCATTAGAAACTTGCTAGATATGTTATTTACTGTTAAATTTCCTGCTACTATTTTCTGACATATTATGAAAAAGGTGCATAAAATGCTATACTATGAAATTTTCTGTGACTGGAATTACATTAACTTATTTATTGAATGAACATTTCAGATACTAAGCACTATCATGTTCTTGTAATATCAGTGAAAGCAAACCAAGAGTTTTGACTTCAAAAGACGGGTAATTTACATCAATTAAAGTCTCATATACTTGTGAGATAAAACAGTTTTCCCCTTCATAGCTATAATGAACAAACTGAAGAATGCTCACAAGTTTCCAAACAGTGATGTTTGAGAAAGCAACATTGTTTTTCTGTGGCTTGCTTGTGTATATATTCAAAGCTTGTTTATGACCTCCCTTGCCTGTGTGTTTTGGGAAGATTTAATAAAAGTTTTGTTTTTGCCAGCCTAAGAGTATCAAGAAGGTAAGCTCTTTGATAATTTTCACCTTGATCAGAAACCTTTTTATATCTGATATGGTGAAGATCTCTATACCTATGAAGGGAAGCAAACATCAGATGCAAGGTGACTATACTTACCTTGATACCCTGAGGTCCAGGGCTACCCCGTGGACCTGGCATGCCTGGTGGTCCAGCAAGACCGCGTGCTCCTGTTAGCCCTGCAAGTCCAAGTGGACCTGGGGAACCCTATTGAAATAGATAAGGAAGACTCAGCTCATTGTTACAGAGTTCTATTTCCCTTATGTTTGTTATCAGAATATGCAGTCTACCAACAAAACAGAGAAAGCACTCACCGGAGGACCCTGAGCACCAGGGGACCCCTTCTCTCCAGGCTGGCCAGCATCACCTTTTGGTCCAGGTACTCCAGGGTTGCCAGGAGAACCACTGTTGCCTGCAGGACCTGGAGGGCCGTCCTTGCCAGGAGTACCACTGGGTCCTGGGGGACCTGGATTACCCTGCAAATAATTTAATTTTTAACATGGTGGTAAAGGTCTTTTTGTTTTCCTTGCCATTTACTTGTTTTTGATTTTATGTGGGATTTGGTAGATGCCAAATTTGGTAGGTATCAAAATATCACTCTCTTACTCTCTTATTCTAGACACATGAAATCTTTTTGTAAGTTGCATTAAAAAAAAAAACAAAAAAAAAAGAAAAACTGGAGAGAACTTACATTGTTACCAGGAGGACCAGGAGGACCACGCCCACCAGGAAAGCCAGCAGCACCCTGTGAATTGTCAATGTATTAATTAGTGCAAAATTAGAACAAAAATCTGTAAAGACATAAATATGGGGATAAGGAATGGAGCAGGAATTGAATTCTATCTTGAAGTCATTTAGGGCTTGCCAGCTCCTTTTGAATTTACACACAACTACCAAACCAAACAAAAAAACCCACAACCCTGACTATCACATTCTCTCTGTTGCTTTTGTGTCATTATGTAGTCTTCACATAGATTGGAATCAATAAATATGTTCAATAACAGTCATAGCGTGATGGCTAATGAAATCCATACTCACAGGACCGCCAGGACTGCCGCGTTCACCCTTTACACCCTGAGGACCAGGAGGACCCTAAGCACAAATGAGAGGAAAGGGATTTTGAGTAGGTAACAAAATAAAAATTTGAAAAAGCATTAAGCATTGGGAAACCAGTAATGCTCCCTAGAGAGATTAAATTAGCTCACCTATGATCATATCCAAACTACTGAAATGAAAATTAAAATTAAGGACTATATTCCTATGAAGATTATATTCTCCTTCCATAACACAAAAATCTTACATGAAATATTAACTTAGTAATAAACCAAAATGTCTTACTGAATGGTTTAACAATAAGACTTACAGCAGGTCCAGAACCACCAGGGGGTCCTGCTGCGCCGGGAGGGCCTCCTTCACCCTTCTCTCCAGGGGCACCTCTTTCTCCTTTAGCACCTGGTTCCCCATTCTGTCCCTGCACATAGCAACAGTAAACATCTGTGAGTCAACTTCCTTTACAACATGCTTGACGTATCATTGTTTCTCTTTAAAACATAGAACTTAAAAAAAAGAAAGAAAGAAACAAACAAACAAACAAAGGTGGGAAGATGTTGCCATCAAAAAGGGAGAGGAGGCTACCTGAAGATATACCAAGGCAAAATCAATCAAAATACTGTGGTAGAAGAAGGAGAAGGAGGAGGAGGAGGAGAAGGAGGAGGAGGAGGAGGAGGAGGAGGAGGAGGAGGAGGAAGAGGAGGAGGAAGAGGAGGAGGAGGAGGAGGAGGAGGAGGAGGAGGAAGAAGAAGAAGAAGAAGAAGAAGAAGAAGAAGAAGAAGAAGAAGAAACATTTTGCCATGAAGAATATCTTCCCAAGAGCCCTGAATTTGAAAATGAGCATCTAGATGCTGTATAATGGATTGGTGTTTGAGCTACCTAAAAATGGGATAAAGTAATTTTGAACAGTAAAGTAGCTAAAGAAATACTGGAAACAGAGTGACTTGTAGCTGCTAGTTTTCAGCAAAATAGTAAAATTGGCATTGTGATATTCATGCTTAGAAGTCCATACTTACAGGAGCACCCGGGAAGCCAGCAGGTCCTGGAGGGCCGTGTTCACCTCTCTCACCCTGTTGGAAGGTGTAGTATTAGTCACAGTGAAGACCTCCTCGGGGATTATTATCTCTGTATCTAAAATATTTTCTTCTTATCAATATTAGAAATGAACAACACTACATCTGTTGATTTCTTCCGCCTCTGAACTGGTATATAACTTGCAAGGAATATATCATCAAAGTGTTCAAATATTTAATACATTTAAATAAATAAATTCTAAGAGTAAAGTATTTAAAAATTGGCAGAAGGGTAAAATATCAACTAATAAATTGATTAAACAAACACACTTGCTGTAGCTTTATCTTGATTGCCAAGCCTTTTTAGAAGCAAAGGATTTTTGATTTGGAAGAGGCTTTTGGTAAAGTTTAAGAGATGCTCATTTAGAAGTGTATACTATTTTTCAATTTATGTACTTTCCCAGAGTTTTTCAGTGAATAAGGTATCTCAAATAACTCATGTGGACTTTAAAATTTTAAAATATTTTCTTGAATCTCATATATTTGAAACATAGAGCCTTAAGCATGAAGATCAGAGTACCAGGGGCGAAGTCACTAAAGCTATGGACTGTGTACGGTAGAGAGTGTGCTGAAAATGCCTTTAGCACTTACGGGGCCACCTCGAGGTCCAGCTATACCCGGAAGTCCAGGGGCACCACCTTCACCCTGAGAAAAAAATCAAATAGTATTGTTACTATTCTATGTCTATTAAAGCAAAGATTGATTTTTATTTCCAATAGTGTTGTTACCTTATCTCCAGGCTGACCAGCTGGGCCAGGGGGACCAATAGGACCAGTGGGACCCTGCAGGAAGAAGTATATTTAGTTTTGAAAAAATAAACATCATTTCTTGTATTAATCAGAGTGTAGAGACATTTATTTACTAAAGTGAATAGGTTTTTGTTCTCTCATGGCTCAAATGATTTGTTCATTGCTATACATAAATAGAAGAGTCTAGTAAGTTCATTATTCTGTGATTATGCTTGAAGAAGGTAATTGAATTAAATGATTTCATTAATTCTTTCTTTTTAAACCTTAATTAGAGAAGATAAATAGGATGTGATAAAAGATCTTATGGTAACATCTTTTAAAAACTGTATTTATTTGCAATATTAATTGCATTGGATTTCATTGATACATTATGATAGCCATTCCATGCTTTTACCCTATTAGTAAGGGTTCTCTCCAGACTTAGGTCACTGTAGGACTATCAGGGAGTTCTAGAGAGAAGCTAAGGATTTAAGGATTTAAGTGGTGAAGTGATCAGTGTTGTTTTAATGTTCAGAATGTGGTAACATGGTCTCATTTAATGAAACAGTGAAAGCTGAAGAAGGGTCTATAACATATTACATATAACCAGGCCTCATTTCTCACTGATGTGAATACTCACCCTTGGCCCATCCTTTCCTGGAACTCCATCAGCACCTGCACCCCCTGGTTCACCCTGCCAATCAAAGGCAACTGTCATCAGATAACAACATCCCCAGGGAAAGTCAGCCTAGCAGAGCAATCCTCAGGATTTTCTGGGTTTAGAGCTGATATTATGATTGATATTTGTTATAGGACTCTATGTCAAAATTCACTTAAAACAATTAACAACAATTTTGAAAATAGTATGTAGTGATGTGACTTTCCCTTAGTCTAGAGGGTGTGTTTTATTGTAGAATCAAGACAAAACCATAAGCACCTTTTCACCCTTTGGGCCAGGACTCCCAGGACCTCCTCTCTCCCCGGGCATCCCTTGCAGACCAGGAGAACCAGAAGTACCAGGGGGACCAGGGGGACCAGCAGGGCCCTGCATTGAAGAGATACATGTCAGAAAACAAGAAAGCAATTAAGTGCGTCTTCTAACATCTAGGGGAATCAGAAACTATAGTTACCTTTCCTCCCTCAGGGCCAGGGGGTCCAGCTCCACCTCTAATCCCAGGGATTCCTGCAGCTCCAGGGGGTCCACGTTCTCCAGGGGCACCAGAATCACCCTATCATTGAAAGTGTAATATCCATATTAGAAGCACATTTTCAGAAAGGAAAAGCACTGGAAATTAGTAGTTTTTTTTATATCTACTAGGTTTTTAAGTTAGAAATTTTAATAGTTTTGAAAATTTTATGAGTATAAAACTTTGATTCGTTGTTCAATAACAGGAATCTTTGAGAAAGTGAAGAAAAATGAAATATGTATTTGTCCTGATTAAAGTAGAAATGTCTTTTAAGTAATTACTGTTAGTATTCAGAGAGATAAAGTTTATAGTTCTGCCACCAGGACAGTTCTCTGTAGGGAGCCCATGCATCAGCTGTATTTCCCTTTGAGTGGCACAGTCTATGGTGCTTATTAATGTTAAAATATTCAGATGGAGCAAAATTAATGCATTAGAAGTACTTGCAATTTGCTTATATGGATTTACTAAACATTGGCAATCTCATTTTTCTAAGCAAAGAACCCTTAAGTTCAATGTACTTTAAAAAATTTCTCTAATCTTGTTGCTCCATAACATGGAAAAAGGTTAAAGAAATTACCTTGCCTCCAGGACCTCCAGGTGCACCGGCTTCACCCTTTGGACCCTAAGAGGCCAACATTATGCATGGTAAGCATTTGTCAGTATGCACTGCATAGGTATAAACAACATCGACGTCTGTGCAATTGTGCAATTGTTTAAATCATAAAGCTATGCATCTTAATTTTGTTGTTTTATACAAAATTTAAGCTTTCTGTAAGTGGCATTATAAGTAACTCATGTTTGTTTTATTGTTATTTTTAAGAGGATCTCATGCAACACAAACTCATTTAGGCAAGGATGACTTTGAACTTCTGATAATCCTGCATTCTTCCCCAAAGGAAATGGGAAGCCAGGCAGATATTTGGTTTATATTCTGCGAGAGCTCTCACCAACTGATTCATACAGGTTAGCAACCACTCTACCAATTGACCTACACAATCAAAACATAGCTATTAGAATATGCAAAGTTAATAATAGGTAAATGGATTTTGATTTTTTTTCACTTAGTTGCTATATTTTTTAAAATAAGATTCAACTTACTGGTTCACCTGGTTTTCCATTTTCTCCTGGAGGACCACTGGTACCAGGTATGCCCTACAAATCAACAGAATTACATTGTGTGTGATCACTTCAAACATAGCTATGTGGAAGTTTTTTTATATGTAAATGTATTTTTCCAGGCAGTTAATGACATGGTTTTCAAATTTTTAAGGTATAGAATGTTTGCCTTATTCATACCAGTGACAGATAGAGGACAGTTATATATTAGAAACCTATGCTCACATCTATATTTTTTTTCTGTATATACAGATGAGTTGACAGATAAGAACAGATGAATTTAGCTATATGGACTTTTTATTATACCAGAAAAGTATGTGCATATAAAACTGTAGGAGTTCAATTCATTGATAATAACTTTATGTGTGCATTCTAGAATACCAATAGTAGAAAACTACTATTAATGTTTTATTTCAGGATGGAAGAAAAACATAAAAATTAAGTTTCAGATGAACATGTAGCATGCTCACAAAACTTTGACATTTATTTATGTGATAAATATAGATATGAAAAGGACATATGGAATTGTCTATTAAAAGATAATAACATTTGAAGAATAAGCTCTTACTTGTAATCCTTGGGGACCAGGGGGTCCAGATTCTCCCTTGTCACCAGGCGGGCCCTATGTTCAGAAGCACAATTATACTCCATTGTAAAATTGTCATTTCCTAGTTAGTTTGCATTCCACCTCTCAGCAGGCTTACTTTAAAAGGTAAGAAGGTTAAGAGTAGGGAAATCTTGATCTATAGAAGATATTCAACTCCATTAGTACAATATATAATTAATGCCAACATTTAACTTGGTAATAAAATAATGTCTACTAACTGCTTGGTGAAATATTATGGCACAGTGGTAGAGATAACATAATTTATAAACTCTTAACCTTGTTTTATCTCCACCCTTCCTCTACCTTAATTATCTGAATACTTACAGTAGGTCCTGGGGGACCCTGAGGTCCAGTCTCCCCATTCTTTCCAGCAGGACCCTACAAAAGGGACAGTCAAGGAAGCAGAATGAATACATATAACAAGGAAGTACTGAGACTGAAGATGACTGAAAAGATTAGAAATAAACAAAAGCCACATACTGGAAGGCCAGGTCCTCCAGGGCCACCCCGTTCTCCATTCTTGCCAGGTGCACCCTAAAGAAAAAAGCAAGGGTTTACAAACTAAAATAAAAATCTCTAATCAAAGTCCAAACCCCATTTTTGACCATGGTATACATGCAAAGCCACACACACATACACGCCCATTGCCAATTTTATATTTATCTCTATTCATACATGCTACTCACATGTAGCATGTCACATATTCTTTCATGTTTAAAGGAGAGGCTAAGTATTGGGTGCTTTTGTATTTTCATATAGAGGTCAAAGGCCTTCTGTCAAATACTTATTGAAGAAAGTAATTATAAAACTTACGTCATTTCCTTTAGGACCAGGGAAACCCATGACACCAGGCTGACCTCTGGGGCCAGATGGGCCAGGAGGACCAGGGCGACCACTTTCTCCTTGACTTCCCTAGTAAGAAAAACAACTGCCATAGTCAGGACTTGATGAACAAATAATCTAAGTATAATCTACATACATATAACACACTCAAATCTAGCCAATGTATACATTCCATTCTTTTTTTTTTTTTAAAAAAAAAAACTGGGTTAGTTAAAAGAAGCATCATAATTGTACATACAGGAGGTCCTGGTTTCCCATCATTGCCTGGTCCACCTGGACTTCCGGGTATACCCTAAATGAGAAATACAGCAGTCAGGTGAATTAAAATGTAAAAGTCCAACATACTTAACATGTACAACTTTGACAACTTTGAGATTTCCATGTTTAAATGTATCCCTGTTTATAAACTCCCTATTTTTTGTTTAAAAACTCACTGTAGCAAAATATTTAATTTATTCTCTTTCTTGATCTGTCTTGACCCATGTTTTCTTAAAGGAATTTGGTTTGTTTACTTTGAGACTTTTGAAAGGTATAATCTGGTTGAAGTTGTCTTTAACCCATCATTATTTGTATTGTCTTTCTTCTTGCCACATTACAGCATTATTCAAACAAATGTGTCTCCTCACCCGTATCCCTGGAGTTCCAGGGGCTCCATCTCGGCCAGGTTCTCCAGCGACTCCTCTGGGCCCTGCAGGACCTGGGCCACCACGCTCTCCGGCAGGACCCTAAGTTGTGAGATAACAAATCTTAAAGAGTTTTGGTTGACTTAGACATTGACAATACTTAATTTATAACTGTCAGAGTTTTTGGCCTCTCACGGAGAGTTTGTGTGTTGCTGAGTTCTGCTCGATAAAATCATCTGTTTTAGTTTGGTTTTTATCTTGAAGAAAAATTGAGGCAACTATGATGATTATCCCATGCTTATAAACCATTATCAATTTGATCTAACTATATTTTTTTGCACTTAGTAAAGCACATTTAATGATTAGAAGTTCCTGTGGCGCTTCCACCATATGGGCAGGTGATTTCTATGATTCTTGCAGTGACCTTGAGGTTGGTGACTTCTCACTCATGAAATGACATACATGAATTGGCTGTAGTTCATCACATAGCCATGCAAGTATCTAAGCAGGGGCTAGAGTCATAAGGCGATGACTTGTGTTTTATTATCCTGATACATTTTCTTCAGATATTTATTCTTCCATTAAAGGTGTAACATATGAAAGAAATACCTATTTGTAGTAATGGCATTTAGGAGCTGAAGTATTTACCTTTTCTCCTGGGATGCCATTTGGCCCTGCAGGTCCTCGGAAGCCAGGAGCACCCTGGAAACAATCACAGTTAAATATGTCAGTTTCAAAGATTAAAATCTGTTCATACTTCATAGGTTGCAATACAGTTATTCTTGTATTACTGAGATCTTTAAACGGAAGGCGGGAATTGAGTTAGTGGTAGAGTGTTGCCACCAAATAGGTCATGGGGTCAGTTTCCAGCACTGAGAAAATAAAACAGAAGACAAACCCAAAACTAGTAAACAGCAAAAAATCCTGAATCACAAGAAACCCAATCAACCAAATGTAGAAACAAAACAGAAATAAGCAAACTGAACCTCAGATTTTAAGTTTAAACTGGACACACTATGAAAAACAATGGACAGAAGGGCAGAGGGGTTCACACTTTAAGTCCCTTGTTCACACCTTTAATCTCCTGAGAGACAGAGTTAGGAGAATCCCTAAATTTGGGGCCAGCCTGTAGTGAGTCATTGTGTAAAATCAATTCA
Source organism: Rhynchomys soricoides (assembly GCA_019843965.1). NCBI lineage: Eukaryota > Metazoa > Chordata > Mammalia > Rodentia > Muridae > Rhynchomys > Rhynchomys soricoides. Next base: position 934,755 of record JADRCH010000143.1, on the reverse strand, counting down.
CCATTACAGGCTTTCGTTGTCTCTCTCTTTTTTTTAAAATTTTTTTAATTTTTCCTATTTTATTTACATTTCAAATGTTTCCTTGTCTCTTAAACTGTCTTTTAATCTAAGTACTAGGGAAAGCTGAGGCAGGAGGATTGCCATGAATTTGAGACTAGCCTTGGCTACAGAGTAAAGGCCAAGCCACCCTAGTTCGTAAGTAAGACTCTGTCTCAACAAACTGGAAAAAAAATTTAAAGCTTACTGTGTCCCAGTGGTGAAGCAGGTAAAAATGGAAACCTACCCTTTCTCCTGCAGCTCCTGGGAGTCCGTTTGCACCAGGTTCTCCAGGTGATCCATCTTTGCCATCTTCGCCTTTAGGTCCTGGAATTCCTGGGGATCCAGCTTCGCCCTAACAACATAAAGAAGTATGACTAGATTTCATTGAAAAACTTATCCATTACTTTCTCATCACTCTACAGTTTTCTAGGTAGCTAAGCCTGTTGGCTTGGTACTGACCCGTTCACCGCGAGCTCCTGGCTCTCCCTTCACACCGTTCTTGCCGGGTTCACCCTAAAATGAAACAAAAATCTCCATGTAAAAACAACAAGGATTTGACTAACAAAATGTTATACAGCTAGAGGGAAAGCTGTATAAATTAAACTGAGAAAGAGCAAAAGGAATGTCTATATTATACTGTGAGAGTTATACACAAACTTCCAGGCATTGAAGGAGAGACGAACTTACCGAAGGACCTCGTTGTCCGGGTACACCATTAGTTCCTGCTGGTCCAGGGGGACCCCTAGCTCCTAGTAGTCCAGGGGCTCCAGGAATGCCAGCTGGACCCTAAAATCAACACAAACACTATCATTAGCCAAGCTCGGACCTTTGTTTGTACTATCTGGCTTAGATACTTAATTCTTCTGTGTGTAAATGAACTGAGAGTGAGGCAGCTTACCATTTCACCTTTTCCACCAGGACTGCCATTGTTCCCAGGAGGGCCCTAGGCACACAAGGTAAGAGAGCATATTATCAGAAATGCCAAGAGTACATGCATTTGTATTTCTCTGTTTAGAGAATATCTTTACTGACAAGTATTATGTATTGTAGAGAATATGTTATTTTTCCAACAGCCAGCACTCTATATAGATATGAAAAGTAATCATGAATTAAGTCAGATAGATACTTGGTCTGAATTACTAAAAATACAGGAATAAGAGAACTTTTGTTTTATTTATTTTCTGCTTGGTGGTTAGTGTAAGCAACCTGCATGGATGGACTAAGCCTAGAAGCTTGACTTCTCTCTTATGTGCTACTTACAGGAGGCCCTTGAGCACCAGCATGTCCCTGAGGTCCAGGTTCCCCTCTTTGACCCGGAGAACCATTTGAGCCAGGGGACCCTGCAGGTCCGACTTCACCCTAAAGAGATCCCAACATGTCAGTTGTCCTTTCCACTTTTAGTGGCTTAGCTTAGCCTTCAGCACTGTTTAAACTCGTTTTCCTAAAGTTATATACTATATATATACTATACTTAGTTATATAGTATATAACTACAGTTATATACTATAATTAAAACAAAGGATTATTAATCATAAGAACAAAGGACAAAGGTAAATATGGGTCTGCCCATGTTCTAGGTGCTTCCCAGAAAAGATGTTGGAAAAAGTTGAAGCCCTCAGAAGAAATATCAGGAAGGTAGAATGCTAATGAGAATATATTTTGTATCATACATATGATCTATGTATACTATATACTATAAATATTATGTACTACATATGCATACACACATACGTCTGTGAGAGAGAATAGAGACAAGATTGGGGCTTTAAAGTTCTCTGTAGATGAAAATATACATTTGATTATTTTACTGGTCAATTTTGAGAAACAATCTAATGAGTTTTTGTCTATATTTATACATTCTTCTAAAGAACTGTATGCTTACCTTAGCACCAGGAGATCCAGGGAATCCTGCAGTTCCAGGAGGACCAGGAGGACCCTAAAAAAGATGTACAATTAGCATGCAATGAAAGTTGATTAGACTGAACATCTAGAATAATCATCATATGAAGCCTCCTACAAAATAATATATGAACAATCTAAAATACAGAAGACACTATATAAATGAAATAGAGTTTGTCATCCCCACATGAATACTCTGTAGAGAAACATTGTATACCATAAGAAAGGGGTCAATCTTAAGTTAGAGCATCAGTATTCCTGGACACTTTTTCATAAATCCTGTGACTTACAGGATATTTACCTCTGAGCGTTTGTACTCTATCTCATAGAGATAGTATCACATCTATTCTGCATTTCTCTTAATTAGCATGTCCAATATTGGATATTAAACATGAGTGCCATATACGTGTCAACAAATGACTCAAAATAATGGGCATGGCTTGAAGGAGGTGTAGTTTATAGAGTCAATATCAGTTTGAATTGTATTTTGATAGATACTGTCTAGTATAACACCTACAAATGTTTTCCATTTTCAAGGTTAAAAATGATCATCAAGAAGCAATATGTGTTTGCTATAAAACAATAGAATATGTAATTCACAATCTCTAAGCACTATGGAATAAAGCAGGACTGGATGCAAAGTTACTCACTGGTTGCCCGTCACTGCCCCGAGCACCATCGTTGCCTCGAGCACCCTACAAAGAGAAGTTTGTCTCAATACTTTCTTACTTACGAAAGATTAATTAGAAGTAACGTTAGACTACAATTCAAGACCAATTAAACTGAATTTTTCTCAAATATGTTATAGAAAGTGAACACACACACATTTGTCTCACACATTTTCTTCATTATAAATATTTAGTTACAAGTAGTGTTAACTACTTGTAGTTAACTACTTGTAGTCTAACTACAACTCAAGCTCAGCTGAGTTGAATTTGCCTCAGATCCATTAAAATCCACTTACTCATCACACATAGAGTCAGTGATAGAATGTTGAGGCACCACATTAGCGGCATGTACCAGGACTAGATTCTGGGATTTTAGAATTGGACGTAAATATGTGGCACTAATGACTGTATGAAATGAACACCCCAACAGCCGTCTGAATTATAAGTAGAGAAAGCAACTGCAACACATCCCTTTCCATGGCATTACATCCAAAGCTTGACTGAGCTGAATTTGAAGACAGTTTTTCATTAAAGACCACCCTCACGTTCGTCTGGGTACATTGGGGCAATACTCACTGCAGCTCCAGGAAGGCCTGGTCGTCCTCGCTCACCAGGAGCCCCTCTGGGACCCTGCAATCAAAATTGAAAGTATGATCTTACTGTAAACATGACTTGTGCCAGAACAGCTGGGAAGGAGAAAGGTAATAGGGTTGGATGGTTGATACTAATACTGATAGTCACATGACAGGAAACATAATTACCATGGGGCCAGGAGCTCCGTTGTCTCCTGGGAGACCATTTTCACCCTAGGGATATGCAAAATGTTACGATTTTGTGCAACAGACACTTTGACATTACAAATATTATATCAGAAAATACTAAGAAAAATGTGTAGTTTAGTAATATCAAATTAGAATTTGATTTTAGTTACCAGATATTTAAGTTTCTGCATTTTAAATATGTGAGGGCTAGACATGTTATTTATGAGACACGCTGAGATATGCAAACATTTTTATGCCAGATTCTTTGTTATTAGCTTTCATGGAAGATTTAAGATTTACATATAGCTAACTAATGGCTATATGAAAAAAATAAAAAACAATTGTGAGACAACGTTAGGTCCCATAAGATAAATCTTAACATAGTTCCAGACTCTAAAGGAATTTACTCATGAGCACAGTGTGCCACAATTTACCTTCAACCCAGGAGCACCTGTTTCACCCTTTTCTCCATTGCGTCCATCAAAGCCCTAAAAATATTTTAAAAAAGAAAAAATATTAAAATCTGTTAATAACTCAGTATAATTGGTAAGTTTTACAGTGAATATTCATTACTGTTTTTTATTATATATGGCTATCTGTAATGATAATTTAAATCATGTAAAGTATTTAGAACTGCTGAGAACTTTTGGCATAGTTTTATTAACAAAAGTAAAACTAAATTCAATTTAGTATGATTAGAAAGTTGCCTTAAGTATAGAAGAGTAAAACCTAATTTGGTGGATATTGTTTTTAGGTTGATAGATTTTGGATAGATTGACTTTACCCAAAATACTAAAAATTACTAAAAATGCTCTGTCCATTTATAAATTATATCTAAGTTAATGAATACAGGGTTAAGCTTAGGGTCACTTACTCTGTGTCCTTTCATACCAGGGAATCCAGGCATGCCAGCTGGGCCTTTGATACCCTAAAAGTAATGAACGTGAAAGATGGTAATTAACATTCAAATCAACACCCAGTGATAAAATGCATTTACTTTGATGTTTACTTCAATTTGATTATTTTTTGAAGTTAAAATTAAAATACTGTGACTGTTCTAGGTAGTTTATTTAATGAGGACTTACTGGAGGTCCAGGCAGTCCACGCTCTCCAGGTCGTCCGGGTCTTCCTGACTCTCCCTAGGCAGAGAAATAAAGAATGTATAAGGCTTACGTATGGGGAAATGTGGAGCAAGTAGGGAGTACTCTGGTTAAACTCAACATATAGTTGCAAAATCATATTTTTTCCGTTTATTTGTTTATTTAAGACACAATCTCCCTAGGAAACGCTGGCTGGTGCTGTACTCCTGAACCTTCCAGCCACACCTCTAGAGTGCTGAGATTGCAGGTGAGTGTCACCTGCTCAGTGTGACATCAGTTTTCTCAATGGAAGGACTGAGGGAGGCTTCTCCCACCTTGACATAAACCTATGAGGAAATGGTACAAATGTCTCACATTCCTGAGATGTTCAGATCTTTCCCAAATCAATAAAAAGAATTTATCATTGGAAGTTAAATAACAAAAAAGGAGAATATTTAATATTCATAAATTTATGCTTATAAAGTAATGATATTAATATATTGAGTCTATGTTGCAGAATGTTAAGAAAAAATATCCTGCTATTCCTGGAATGAAAATAAAGTGGATCTGAGGGTTCTATTAGTTTAGAACTTATCAAATGATGTATAACTTTGTGAGTACAACACAGAGATTACTAATTAAATGCAATGATAATCTCCTGAAAAGTGACAACCATCTCATCACACAGTGATTCAGAGATACAACAAATTTTACAAGATTTCTAATGAAGATTTCAGTAAGAGAATGTGACTCTCTATCAAATTACCCTAAAAGCAATAAGAAGTGCTGATCAGTGCTAGACATAACCCTTAAGAAAGGTAATCGGAAGCTAAGACATCCAGTTTAAAATGCTGTGGTAATCCTCCCAACATCTAATATGTGCTAAAATGTTTGTTGGGTATAATTTTTTGAAAAGTGTTTGCATATCTAAGATTCTTCTGTAGTGGATGCATATAAGACAGTTTGCCATACAAAATGAATATTGCTATATTTCTATTCAATGTATAAGTACTTACATCCTTTCCGGCAGGACCAGATGGACCAATAGCACCAGGAGGTCCTGGAGGGCCCTGAAATGAGAAAATAGAAACAGAAATAATCAGCATTTTGTATTAAATTTTATTGTTGTATGATACATGCATCCTGGAAGCAAATGTGTCTTTGCAACACCCTTCTGTCCTCATCATGAAAATTACCCTGAATTAATATCATACCTTCATTATATTTAAGTTTTAGTGTTGATTAAATTTTAGTGAAAAATTTAAATATCATGTATCTATGTCATACTAAATATGTATATTTGTTTTCTATTTTTATATTTTGAGATATTGACTACAAAAATATAAAAACATTTCTCAATATTTCAAAATATTGTGTCAAAATGACATTTATTTTACTTTTTGGATACTTATATGGCATATTATTCTGGAATATTCTTATCTTTCTCTCTGTTCTATGCAGATGTATGTATACATGTAGGCACCATGGTATAATACATATAAGATGAATCTACAGAAACATTAGACATGTATTTCCTAGATAGGAAATTTTTGTTATGTCTGGGAAGTGGATGATTTTCGTGGCTAACCAATCAGGAATCTGTAAGATCTTTGAGTTCACCTCAAGCTCCACTAAAAATGCTAAATTGTCATAGAAAAATTCAAGCACATGTGCAATCAACACTCTAGATGAACCCATGAATAACTTAGAAACTGATGATAGAATTCATGTGGGAAATGAATTTTCAATGTGTTCAGTAATACTTAAGTGTTACTTACAACAGGACCAGCTTGACCAGGTTCACCAGGGGGGCCTTGGTATCCAGGAGAACCCTAAAATAGAACAATAGTGTAAATATATTTAGAGTAACAAGAACTTCACATGAGTAAATTACATCTGGATTATTGTTAGAAGTCATGCTTAGTGAATGTAGGCAGAAATTTTATTATACTTCATGATGATTTAAAAGGTTTTCAGGATCAGAATATAGTTAATATATTCCATTAGTTTTATTTTATTTCACTGACATTGAGTGGTTTAGAACTCCAAGGCCTGTTGTATACAAATGTAATATGTATTATAATTTTATCAAAGTTTTATTTGTTACTAATTGTTGGGGACTGAATTGATTATTGGTTGGGATTATGGAGGCTGAAATGGCTGATTTATATCCATAGCTACATTAGCTTGCTTCATATATTCATGAAGATGAAAACATCAGGAGGAATGATACTTACAGGAGCTCCAGGATGTCCAGAAGAACCAGGGGGTCCTGGAGGGCCTGGTGGACCCTGGAATGTAAATTTGAATGATAAACAAACACAGAGTAGATAAATGCACACATTATAGAGATTTCTATTCACACATAATGCCAACATGTATTAAAATATACAACTTTATATGTTGTAATCTGATGACACACCTGAATATGTTTACTTCTGAGACATTGTCAATAAAGATTTTTGCATGAAATCCTTACTTCAGATGAAATTAGAGAGGCAGTCTAGATTACCAATTAATGTTAAACATATTAGCCTTAACACTTAAGAAAGAGAATTCAGAGAAAGTCAGCATAAAATGGACTGATAAGCTTTATAATATTTCATTGATTCCTCTCTGGGTTATAAACAATTTTTTTTGCTAAGCATATTGTGAAAATATCTTTACACTATAGATCTTATGATACAAGTTTCTAAAATAACCATGTCAGTCAATTCCAAACCTCATAGCTATATTGATATAACACAGTCATGTTGATGTGAAGATTTAGATATGAATATGAATCATTATGCACGGGGTACTCACAACTTAAAACAAATTAATGTAGACATTCAGAAATTCACACTAAACTAGAAAAAAGATTTATACTATTTTATATTCTGATAACAAAATGTTTACATAATTTTAGGTTATTTTTCTGGAATGTCAATAAATTGTAGTTTTATTTAGTTTTGTTAATCTTATATAAAGGAGGATTTATAGCATGAGTGTAATAATAACCAATATTCACAAAAATAATTGAATCTCCATTTGATTTTCAAATAGTTTTTAAAAATCATATCAAAAACTGTAGAAAATATAAACATATATATATTTCAATTTCTTTTATAACAATTACAATATTCTTTTATAGGTACTTTGGATCTACTGATAAAAGCTTTTTTCTTTAACTTTAAGAGCCACAAATATATTGCCATATTGTGTTTATTTATACTGATCTTTTTGCTACATGCAATGAATTATAGGTTTCAATATTATTGTACTTCCTAAGAGCTATTCCAAAGCAAAAGTCACCAACATAGGTGACTTCAAATCCAACTTTCAATCTTTTTCCTCTTTTTCGTTATTAAAACTCTAGGACATTTAGAAAGTTTTGAAAGTCCTTCACTGTCAAAGTGAAAAGGTATTGTTTAAGGTAGCAGAACATGAATGATCAATGCATTCTAAAAGTATTAATACTGGATTTAAAACTTGAAGGAATGATGGACTGTGATATTGAACATTCATGACTTAAACTTCATTTAGAATGTAAAAGTCAGTGAACAAGATGAAAAGAAGATGCAACTTGGGTGAGAAGATGCAAAGTAAAAGCAATCCCTAATAAAACTATATTCAGTTGGACAAT